>JAVYIG010007221.1:0-105353 GCA_035222895.1 Strongylocentrotus droebachiensis | reverse complement strand
GTACAGGTTCTCTAGAGCTATGGAGACGAGCTGATCCACAGGCAAATCCAGCCCAGTCTGGTAGATCACCCTAGGAGACGGTTTAGGGGAGGGGGGAATATAACAATAATCCACATTACGTTATTAATAAGAGTCTTCATGGTTTACCCTCATTACAAAAAATGAACACCTACAATACTTATTTAACAGGCACCTATAACATACAAGCACTACTTTTTAATAGGTTCCTCACATTCTACTTAATCTATTATATGAATTGACAATCATTGAGACGTGCTCATATATACTACATGTATTGTACAATTTTTATTTTATATGTACCGGTATGTCTATATTTTTGGTAAAATGTGAGACAATAAAACTTGAACTTGAACTTGAACGTAATAAATTGAAGCAAAACCAACAAAAAACTTGTGAAATCTCCAAATGAATTTTTGATCGAGCAACATTCCCGATTAACAGAAAATGCCGATTTGATGGCGAAGGAACTACGGAATATACATTTTATTTGAATGATTGTTCAACAAATGAGCCTTAATATGTACACTTTGAAATGTCCTTTAAATGAAAACAAGCAAACAAGAATCGAAAGGGAACGTTTAATTTCCGGTGTATTCACTCTTTATTGGAGCAGTAGCACAAAATATGTCAGGACTTCAAAATTGCCCCCTTTTTGCCGAAACAATTAGGTTTTTTCTTTCCTTTTTATAAATATATTTAAACAAAATTCTTCCCCTATACTTAACATGAGAAAAAAAGCAAATGAAAAAACAACAACCTGTTATTACTATTTCAAGAACAATTCATTGTTAAATACATTACAAAGGCCTACGGAATTTAAAAGAGCGTTTTCGAAACGGACTTGACAATAATTTTCAATGTATATTTTGCCCTTATTTTCCGAAGAAACATAATCATATTTTTAATTTTACATTAAACAGCTGTTTTGCCTAAAAGACCCTCATTATTTATTGAAGGTCCCAGCAAGCAGAGAGACGCGCAATTTTTTATTTTGTTTTCCTTTAAAAAAAAAGTTTATCCTGGGGATGTATATGGTGAGATGAAAACCCCAAAGTTTGATATCCTAGTTACCTGGCCATCAGTCGTATGATAGAAGGTAATGGAGAGCGGTTCGGGGATCTCTTCCAACGGCACACCGTCATTGTATGCCTTGATGTATACGAGCACAGTTTCATCAACGGGGGCGATCTGGGATAACTCGCTCACGAAGAATTTTCCTGTATGACGAGGGTGAGTATATTACAGAAAAAAGAACAAAGGAAATTCATTGAGCTACTAAAACTGGACAAAATAGTTTCATTACAGGAATTGATAATATAGTAATGATGACTGCTTTGACAGAAATAGTTGTTTTTATACGCTCAAGGGAAAGTTACAATTGTGCTATTGCCCGAGGCGTGACGAGGGCAAAAGCCCAATTGTAACCTTCCGAGAGCGTATAAAAACAACTATTTCTCTAATATTAAAGCAGTCATTAATACTTTTATATGCCGAAAAAAAGAGTCAACATATGACACCACCTTGGCCTATCTCTACTTTATCTGCACGGTTGCTTTTTTATGACTATGACTCGGTGTATCTTTGAGAGTAGACTAGATCTATATTCTAGTCTAAGGAAGATATTTTTACAATTTTGGGGGTGGGCCAGCCCTGTGGGGAATATGGAGAAAAACCTGCTCTTTCATATGACACCTCACTTATTGAGTATCACCTTCAGGATCACGAGCAATATTAGTTTGAATCTCATGAGTGCGCAATGCATAGTGATGTGTGCAATCTCTATCATAGAGATTGCACACATCCCTATGCATTGCGCACTCATGAGAGTCTATGGGAAGGATTTTAGCACTACTACTAGATCTATTTTCAATATATTATGGAGAATTTGACGTACCCTTTTGGCGTTCTTGCTGTCAGCAAGTCTTGCATTTGATCATCATCAAGTATTTGAAATCTTGGGAGAGTTTCTTCAGCCATTTTTGCCTTGTTTGGAATTCAGTACGATTGAGAATGCAGTATGTACGGTCGTCTGCTCTGTGCTGTATTAAAAATATCGACCAATTCTTCGCACACGTACGGTATCCTCGATCGCTCAAACCAGTGTTTAACATGTATACTTATGGGTATTTTACCAAGACTGAACTATGTTGCCCGGTAAATTTTACCGGGAATTTGACAGGAATAGTTAAAACCATAACTGCAATTTCGACCAATCAGATGGCTGGATTTCTTAAGTGAGGTATATAATAATGTACATAATGTAATCTTAGTTCAAATGAATAATAGATATCTATTCTTCTCAAAGATCATTCCAAATAAACGCCTCGAAAGGGAGGGGGTTATTATGAAGTAGTAATTGAAACAGTTGAATTAAAGATCCTTGAGAAATACTATTACCGGTGTCAAATTAATTTATCAGATATTTAATTACTATACACAACGAGATATCTAAATCATCCTCCCCATAACAATAGCACACTCATCATACCTGTGTAGTAAACAATAGCGGTGGCCCTTATCATATACGTAGGTACGGCATACGCCTCAGGGTCTCTCCTATTGAACCGATCATCAAAGATAGTCCTGTTCCGTCTGGTTTCGCGATCTCTCTCCCGAATTCTATGAGATCTTCCATCTGTTTGATTTCGTCGTTTTACCGCTGGAATTCAAAAGACAAAATAGGCCTTCTGTTAAATTGAAACTCCTTTTTTGTTTGATATATACTTGTATTCTCATTTTGTTAATTCGTCTAAACCTATTATGACCAAGATAGCAGGGACTTTCGAAAATCTACTTCAGGGCAAATTGCGTATAGAAATCATCTTCGGAGTAGCCTATGTAATATGTAATTGTTTCTGAAAGCTTAAAATGTACATACCATACATTTCCTGCAGAATGTGTTGTTGTTGTTTTTGTTTGTCTCGTTTTTGTTTTGATGTGGTGCATAAATGAAAAGATAATACAGACACATTGATTGATGTATACGATTATACAATGTATATATATATATATATAAGATTTCCGCAATTCCCAATTCTCACCTGCAATTTTTCCCCATGGAAAGTCAATAGAGACAACTGGTTCCGGTTCAGAATTCCCTCAGTATCTGGCGCCACCACCCACCTGTTGGGTAAATGTTCGACATATTCAGGTGTCGTCTGCTCGACTTCGATGTAAAGATTGCGACCGTTATGCGTCAGTTTGTCGCCGAGTATACCCATCTTGACGCGTCCCGTGTAGATTTCGAGATTATCAGCAATACTAGATATGAAGAAGGAAAATAAAGTTGGAAAATTATTATTATTTTTATTTGTAGCGAAAGGATAATGTTCAGTATATAGGTCACGCGATTACATTGTACAAAAACAGAAGAAAACTGTCTGGAAACGCAACTGTCTATAATGATGACCCATGTTTACCCCCTCCAGAAGGAAATGCGTGTTTTTAAATATGTCTATACTGGCTAATCATGTACGGCCACTTTTTGTTAGTTCTTTTCTCGAACCATGTTGGATTTATTATATGTACTCCATATGTATTCTACATTTTATGAACAAAGAAATAGTATCAATAACCCTTGAGTAGCCGTAATAGACAGGTTAGACTATACATCACTCAACAAAATAAAGTAGAAAAAAACGTCTCAATAATGGATAAGAGTCACGTGATATGATATTGGCACTGGGACTTTGTGTCTCAAATATAGAATCGAAATGATCTCTGAATCCGATCAGTAAACCAGCCGCGAAGTGCATGAATTCTTTCAACCTTCACCCGAATACAGATAACAACATTGATATTGCGTAGAATCTGAAAAAGACCAACATCTCCCTTTATCGCAAAAAGTCCATTAATCTTTCAGAGTTTTTGACCGCGTAGGCCTAAAGCACTTAAACAATCTGATGTAATTGAATTACTCGAAAAAGAGTTGTTTGCGACTTTACATAAAGTACATGAATGCCGATTCCCCATATGGAAATGTTTGCTTGGATTTGTCTCATAAAAGAAGTTGACCACAAACTGACTCCCACACGGTGTTGAGTGCTCAGGGGTCACGGGTCACTGGCTTCATCGGGCAGGTAGTTTCATTATGTGAATGGGTAAATTAACTATTACAAAATGAGGGGACACATTACATTGTACAATAGGGACACACATTGATTTTATTGTGCAGAAAATACTCTTTTATTGACTTACTTATTGGATGAAGCTATACAACTAAAATGCATTTTGTATTCTAACAATTGGAGTACAAAGATTAATACCAGGTGAATGAAATGCATAAACACCACAAACACCTGGGAAGGAAGCATTCATGAATATGAATAATTTAGTTGATAAACGACTCCACACGTGGACGTTTGGTCGAGCAGAAAGCAGTGGATTCTTAACAACACGAACCCATTTAACAGAATGTCGGAACGTAAATTAAATTTGGCGCGGTTGGAAAATGCATCTTTCTACCCTGCGACTTTAATGGTACGATCCAGTAAATTAAAACAGTAAAACGGCTCTTATTTTATAATTACTCATTAAATAAAACCAAAAACTTTAGTGATATCAGACAAAATATGTTATATCTTACTAATAATTAAAAAAGATGTAAAGTGTAGCATTTTACGATAAAAGACACCGATTTAGCGAACATGACGTCATTAGAACATGTTTATGTGCGCTTGTATCAGGGAATTCAAGGTCAAATGGTCAATTCAGACGTTGATAAGTTATTGGTCAAGCCTTTTTGTTTCCTTTATTCCGACAAAATTATACAATCAATCAAAACAAGTTTAATACCAGAAGAAAGCTAAGGAATAGTATTTTCATTAACCGCTTGCCCCAAAGTCGCTTGACCACACTGAAACGAGTGAGAGCTTGCGAGAGCGGCCAAAGTGTGATTGAAACTCGATATTTGCTCTTCTCCAACGCAAAAAGAGACGAAATTGTGCTGGATAAACATATTTTTTCCGACATAAGTACAGAAAATTTGCATATGGTCTTTTTATATTATACTTTATGAAATGTTACCCGAGTGACTTCCGGGCACCCCAATGCTGGAAAGAAACGCACATTTTAGAAAACTTCACTTTTTCATGGAAAAATGCTAATTGTTCTATGCACGCAAGTCTGATTGAGCGGATGATACAATGTTTCCATATTATGCCCTACCCCCCCCCCCCCCCCCCCCCCAAAAAAAAAGAAAAAAAGATCGTGCGGATTTAATCAATAGCGATGCAATAATTTATCGGTACACCAAGGGCGCATATTCTTATGCTAAGGAAGGTTACAACAAGAAAAAAGGTTGCTTAAATTAGTGTATCGTAAATAATTAAAATCACAAATAAGGACTAACGAACAGGCAGAAACACGAAGAAGAGGGCGGAAAGATTCTTGAAGGACGGAAAGGGCAGGTTGGCTGGTCGGTGAGAGAGAGAATGTGTGCCGATAGAGACATTGGTGAAGAGATTGGGTGGAGAAAGGGGTGATGGATCGAGATATATCAAAACAGAAAGAAAGACTGATGAGATCACCATTTTTACACGAATCGTTCAGAGCCATCTTTACTTGGTCACAATCAACATGGCGCATGGTGTTGTGATTGCCCAGCATAGCGTTATTCGTCATATTGTGCCCAACTCGAACCGGGTTTGCCAAACTCTCCTAATCAATGGCTCGATTTCGAATCGTTCGACAATAATGACAAGTGTTATGACAGAAAATCCTCCAGCAACTTCTTCTTGTAGGATTATTTGGACACATGAAATTAAATGGGCCTTTTAAATGTCTGGTTATCTGCAATGGGTATCAAGTCGATCGAACTAGTTAGCAGGCACAAACCCGTGTCATTCCTTGTGCTTGTCTAACAGTGTCTGCACGTGAGACTAGGCTGCACGGCATGTTGCATAAGCTCATTATGGTAGCTGCTCCGGACACTGCCGGAGACTGACAAATCTAGGCTCTGCTCAATTAAAGGTTTTATAAATTCTGGTAACATGTCGAACAAGAACCTGGGTCTGCATAACCTTGAACCTACATACCTGAGGCAAGAGCTGTGGGCCTTCAGCAGCGTCCAAATATCAATGTCCAGGATGCGGTCGGCAAGGTTGACAACCTCTTGCCCAAGCTCCGAGGTGACGGTGTAGAGTCCCTCGACTCCGGCGCTGACTGAGGTGTCGATCACCGAGGCGACCATGAGCACGTCTACTTCGGTGAGGTAGTCGGTGGGGACAGAGTTGATCAAGAGACTGGCTTCACGGAGGTGGTAGATGATTCGGGTGACGTTGTTACTATTGAAGTTGTTGCCGGGAGTGTTGCGGATCTAAGGAGATTGACGCAATATAGTGATCGACACATCTAAGGGAATTGCAGAGGAGGCATTACTTGCATGACGTAGGACTTCACCAGTAACTGCTGCGGTCATGTGAAAGTGATACCATTCAAATAACCTCGTGTGCGACAGGCATTTAAGAAAATCATTGTTATATATAAAATACAAAATAAGGTTATTATTATCATTATTATTAATCATGACATTAAAAGGAAACGATTATTATTGCCATACCCTGCTGACCGTATCCAGACACCTACCCCCTGGACATCCACCCCCCCCCCCGGATAACCATCCCCAGTTAACTACCCCCTAGGACAACCACACCCGGACAACTACCCCCTAGGGCAACCACCTTCTAGGACGACTCCCCTCGGGACAACTACCCCCTGGACAACTACCCCCCCGCACAACTACCCCCACACAACTTCCCCCTAAGACAACTACCCCCTAGGAAAACTACCCCCGGACACAACTACCCCCTAGGAAAGTCGTCCAGGGGGTAGTTGTCTGGGGGTTGTTGTCCGGTTGGTAGTTGTCTGCGGGGCAGTTGTCCTCGGGGGTAGTTGTCAGGTGGGTAATTGTCCGGGTAGTAGTTGTCCTAGGGGGTAGTTGTTCTAAGGGATAGTTTACTGGGGAGTAGTTGTCCGGGGGTGGTTGCCCTATGGGTAGTTGACGGGGGGTGGTTATCCGGGGTGGATGTTAAGGGGGTAGGTTTCTTAGAACCCCTGCTGACATACCATATCCAAGATTTCCTCCCTGACCGCCTTGCGGATGTCGTCCAGCATCCATGTCGTCTCCGAGCTCCATCGACAGATGTCGGTCACCGGCTCGCCCCAGAAAGCCCCCTCGTAGAACAGCTGCCTCAGCCCTTTTCTTACCGTGGGTGGGTAGCAGGGGCGGTAGGCTATCATCATGGGAGGGGCGGTGGGGAAGTACTCTTCCAGCCAGCTCCCATTAGGGCAGGGTAAGAAGGCGTACTCCCCCGCGGGGGTGTAGTCCCATTCGAAGGTGCCCTTTAGGTCGGTTACGTTTTGTCGCGGGCACAGATCTGGGGAATAATAATGATATTAATAATAATAATAATTGTAATGATAATAATAACGATACTACGTAACTACATAGGCCTAATAATAAAAAAAATAAAAAAATAATAATAATAATAATAACAACAACAAAAACAAGGATAGATAGATTGATAAATTGAAAAATCGTGCGTGGATTATGCAATGCCACCTACAACATGTCTACGGGCTACGGGCTCACGATTTTTCAAATTTGTATAACTTCTCGCAAAACAAAATCGTACAGGCCGCGGAGCCCATGAATCCGTACGAATATCTTACGGCCGCCTTCTGCCTCCACACGGAGGCCGCACAGAGAAGGGGATACGGGCAGGATACGGGCTCCGTAAACTACTCGCAGGCCAAATGTTATCCAGGCATTAGTTCTTTCTGCTCATATGTCCGCTGCTGCGCCATTTCACACGCGTAAAGAGCATATTAGCCCGAACTCACAAAGGAGGTTTAAATTTAACCCATGGTTTTAGAAACCGTGGGTTAAATTCAACCCGCTGTTTAAACCACCCCTCTGAGCAGGCTAAAAATATGACGTCATATGACGCTGTTAAACCGTGGGACAATTCTAAACCTCCTTTGAAAATTGTAAAATGATAATCCATGGTCTAAAGTTCTTAACCATAGTCTAAAGGGGGCTTAATCCATGGGATAGATTTGTGAATTCGGGTCAATGTGTTTATCTCGAAAAGCAAATGAAAACTCAAAGGTTACTAAACCCAAATGCAAGAAAGAACACATAATGATGATAAAAGACATTGACAGTAGACTTTTATACAAAGGATAACATCCCAAATAAACTTTAACCATTTTGTATCACTCAATGAGAAGGGTTACCTTTAAAAAGGGATGCTAATAGAGTCAAGATTGTAATCATCATATTAAAAAGAGTATCATAAATGTTGGTGGAAATAAGCATTTCCTTGAGTTCGAGTTGATATTAACACCTTTTCTTTTCAACTTCCTAATAGTCAATGTAAATAAATGAGCAATATCATTGTTTTTGGAATGAGATAATACACACATAATGGCTTTTGACTGAAATTCATTGGTTCAGCCCAAACTTACAAGAGGATTTTGACAATACTGTTTGAAAAGCCTGCTGCTCAGTCATCCGTGGTAGCACATTTATGAATATGGCATCATATGTGTATTAGTGTATTAGTTACGCTTTACCATGACTAATGATTCAACGTCACATAGGTTATAACTCTTCAATTAGAAGCTACCAAAGTTAGGCACCTTTTTTATACGCACTGTATGTAAATCAAGATATTAAATAATGGAGAAATGATTTTACACTGCCTCGGTTTTTTCCCGAAAGTTTAATTATGTTCAGACTATACTAGGCAAATAAAATGACTAAGCATTTAGTAAAGTACAGTATACAGTTTCACTTTCCAGCAGAAATAGGTTGTTTTGATCGCAGGAAGTGTGCTGCCCGGATTAAAATATTCTTGTTTTGCTCTCAAATCGAAACCGGAGCATTCATCAAGTGATTATTTAACAGGGCATAAAAGTTAACGTGATTTCGTGAAGCTCTTATCGCATTAGTGTAGATTGATTCTTCTCCAAACTAAGTCAACCGTTATTGCCAGATGCTCTGAGTCCGCAGAAGACCTTTTTGGGAATATTCTATTGATCTTTCTTAAAGTTGAGGTAAATATAAAAGTGAAGTGAAGTCTGACAAAACAATTTTTGTAACGATAGTTTCTTGTTTTGCTGTATGTAAATGAAAAACGACGTGGAATTACACAAGGGCTATGGGCTTTTAAGTGTATGTATCGCAAAATATCTCTACTAAAAATGATTGTATTACCGCACACTGCTCGTATAGATTTACATAGTAATTATACATGAGCTCAATATCTTTTTTTTAATACGAATTTCTTTCTAGCCAATAAGCTCATTTTGTTCTTCATCAATTTCGAATGTAGTACTTGGACTACTTTCACTGATAACATGGAATTGTTCTACTGATGCCTAGGTCACATTTGCTCTACGGCTAGGATACGGCGGCCGTAGGGCCCAAGATCGAGATATACTTGCGGCGGCCGCAGAGAATCTGCGGTGGCCTTAGGCTCACCCTAGACTCCTAGAGCGTATCCCTATCTTTACAGGCCGTACGGGTCAATTTACTTTTTTCATTTCTAAGTTCGCCGTAGCAATTATACACGCCGCAGCCATGCCGTAGAGCGGTTCCACAGCGACCATATGTCGGGCGTACGGCGGCCTTGCGTTTGTAATGCGGCTGCCCAAGGGTCTTCTGAATTACAATTGACTTTTGCATAAAAAAAAATTGCAGCGGCAGCAGGAATTCCACAGGCGCCTGCGGGCGCCTCGGTATTTGTCGAAAACCTACGGCCACCGCAGGGACGACGTAAGGTGACCGTGCGTCATCATTTCAAAGGCCGTACGACAGCCGCAGGTGTTCTGATTCCACGAATTCAAAATACGCCGTGCGGCTACTCTAACATTCGTGACCGCTACCGTATGTGACCGTGGGATTGCTGCGGCGGCCCTCTAATTACTATTGGTCGTAGATATATTAGACCTTATGGCCGCCGCGGCAAATGTGACCTAGGCATTAATTACGTATAAATCTGGATGGTGTAGACACCAACAACAAAATAAAACAGAGTTCTTTCAAATGGGCTGTTATTTCTCATAAAAACAAAACAAACTTTCTCATTACTTTATTTCCCCCTCCCCCTTATCATGACATAAGTGAAGAATACGTTACCAAGCATCAGTATAATGTATTCTGGTTAGGGTTAGGGTTAAGGTCAGTGATAGACATGTGGTCAGGGTTATAATTGTTAATGTGGAGATTGGTCTTCTGCAGTTTATTATCTTCTATTTTTATTTTCAGACACGAATCAGTTATTATGGCATTCATACAACGAGCACCTCTTCTACGCTGTCTATCATTGGTTGTATTATGTATTCTAATACCGACGCTCATCCAAACCATACACCAAGATGCCATGTTTACTTCTATGATATGTCATTATGATGTCGAGTGGAAGACAGCTGATTGCTTTGGTCGTGGGTTGGACTCCATCCCTGAGAATCTTCCAGACGATATTAAAGAACTAGATGTCGCGCACAACAATATCCCGTTCATCTTGAGTTCTTCTTTCAAGAGATACTCTTTGATCCAGGACTTGGATCTTTCCGACAACGACATCAGAATGATAGAATCTGCATCTTTCTACCCTCTAAAGGAATTGAATCGTTTAATCCTATCAAACAACCATAATCTTGTTCTCCCTGCTACAGGCCTGTTCAGGCGGTCTAAGAACCTGGCCATCCTGGATCTGTCACATTCGAATCTGAAACTGCTTCCAAACGACACTCTGAAATGGAGCCCGTCTGTAGAGTATTTAGACCTTAGCGAGAACAAACTTACTTTCGTTAACATGAGCCTTTGTGACAGAGCAACGAATGTTCGGTTGGATTATAATATAATAGAGCATCTCACGGCAGAATATTTCATCTTCGGATGTCAAAGTGATTATATTGATCTGACCGGGAATCCTATTAAATCAGTAGACTCGAACGTTATTGCATCGTTGCGTGTCCGATCACTGGCCCTTGAAGACTACCCGTTAACACTTGAGGTACTGAAGGATACTTTTCGCGGGATCTGTCACTCTGAAATAGTGGAGCTCACTATAAGTTATACCGATATCACAGTCTTGCCACGAGATAGCTTTGGTCACTCACATAATTGCTCTCTTTCCGTGCTTAGATTATCGTGGAACAAGATACAATCCCTCTCTCCTTACGTGTTCTCAAACTTGACAAGACTCGTGGAAGTTGATCTATCAAACAACGAAATCCAATCCCTCTCTCCATACGTGTTCTCAAACTTGAAAAGCCTCGTGAAACTTGATCTATCGTACAACTATCTCCAATCCCTCTCTCCATACGCGTTCTCAAACTTGAAAAGCCTCGTGGAACTTGATCTATCGTACAACGAAATCCAATCCCTCTCTCCATACGTGTTCTCAAACTTGAAAAGCCTCGTGAAACTTGATCTATCGTACAACGAAATCCAATCCCTCTCTCCATACGCGTTCTCAAACTTGAAAAGCCTCGTGGAACTTGATCTATCGAACAACAAAATCCCATCCCTCTCTCCATACGTGTTCTCAAGCCTGACAAGACTCGTGGAACTTGATCTATCGTACAACAAAATCGTCACTGTTGAACCGATATTCTTTCAAGGCATGCTGGAGCTAAAAGTATTGAACTTGAACATCAATAGAATAAAATATATAAACCCAAATACTGACGTATGGGCACTGAGCTTGAATGAGCTGCACTTAAGCGAGAATTCTTTGACAATAATCTCAGAATTCGCATTTTTGGGTTTGCAAAATCTAACGCTGTTAGATCTGAGCTTGAACGAAGCGCTTGTTGTCCTGGAAATCACGTCACTTTCGAAACTGACGGGAATTCAAACCATCGACTTGAACTATTGCAGTATTTCCACAGTTCAACTGGTAGCCCCGAACTTAACAACTCTTTTCTTAAATAACATGATCAACCCAATGTTTTTCATGGAACCTGGAATAACCTTCAAAGATTTACAAGGCCTTGTAGTTTTGAACATTTGTAACTCGGGGCTGGTGATATTTGATGTTTGGAATACAATCCTGAATGTCTCTCTTTTTGATGGATTGTCAAATCTCGTTACTTTGGATCTAAGCCACAATTATTTATACAATTACCTTTTAGGAGACTTTCCGGCTAGAATCTTCAACCAACTCTCTGCTCTCCAGAACCTTAGTTTAGAAGCCTGTCATATTTCAGGCCTTCATCCATTAGCTTTTACGGGATTGGAATCGCTTCGAGTGCTAAATTTACGTGGAAACGTAATTCAACAACTTAATTTTGATTTATTCGAAATGTTAGACCAAGTGACAATTATAAATCTTGATAACAACCTTTTGACATACCTCGATGAACAACTATTCTCGAACAATCCTAGACTGACTACTCTTTTGCTATCAAACAATAAATTAACCCGTCTCAACCAAACAACATTTAAACCGATAAAATATTCGCTTCTATCTCTCGATTTTTCATTGAATCCTATCGACTGTAACTGCGATCTACGATGGTTCCGCGATTGGATGAGTGGACATATTGACGTCATTGGTGAGGACAGAACCATTTGTTCATCGGCCTCTTTAGAGCCTCTTCGCGGGAAACCTTTGCTTGATTTTGATCCCAATAAACTTTGTGGGCTCAACGTTGTTCTTGTATGCTTGACTCCTCTCGCCGGCATTTTCTTGGTTGTCATCGTCGTAGTCCTTTATCACAACCGATGGCCGTTGAAGTACAAACTCTTTCTCTTGAAACTAATGGTAATTGGATATAAAGAGATGCGAGACGCCCGGGACCACAACGACTATGAGTTTGACTTGAATATCATCTTCTACGATAACGACGAAGAATGGGTTCGTCAACAACTCCAACCAGCTCTGGAAGAACGGCTTCCGCAGTTCCAGAGGAATGTCTTTGGTGATGAAGACCTCGTCATTGGTATGCACTATCTGGACGCTGTCGACTACGTGGTGAGCCATAGTTACAAAACCATCATTCTACTCAGCAGAGCCGCCGTGCACGATCGCTGGTTTATGCTCAAATTCCGCACCGCCATGGACCATGTAAGCGACACCCAGACCGAATTCGTAGTCGTGGTCTTTCTCGAAGACTTCCCTGACGAGGATATACCATTTTTGGCAAGGTTATATTTAAGTGACGGCAGACCCTATCTACATTGGACCGAGGACGTGAGAGGAAACGATTTTTTTTGGAATACCCTGGTGAAAAATCTTACCATTAATCTCAGGACCAATGACTTTATCCCCAACGAGTAGTAACGGTCTGACTTATTTTCGGGCAGATCCAAGCTAGTTTGTTCCATACCTCACTGTCAACATCTCATATTTTAGTATATCTGATTCATGTATTAAGCCAATAACCCTACTACTACTAGAGCTTGGATCAGACTAAATATGAAATAGCAAACACATCTGATGTCAATTTATATTCAGGTATTAATAATATGTGGTCATGCATGTGATACACCAGATGGCGAAATACCTTGGTTTTGCTCTTGTGCAGTATACTGGTTGATGGAAGAAATAGCAATAATTACTCTTCATGTGTCTCTAGACCAGGGATTCTTAAAGTCCGGACCGCGGGACATGTTATTCCGGACCGCCGGGGGCACTTTTTTGTTTAACCTTAAAGGGCCAGGTTCAGATTCCACTCTGTCCCTATCTTTGCGGTATCATAATATGGGGCCAGTCACCACGAAATGAGTCCAGTGTCGCATTAGGCTCAATCGTAGTAATAGCGATGTATAGTGTGTATGTACTGAAAATTGACCCACCTACCACATTTAAGATTTTTCCAAAAATCGACTTATTAATGTCTTGTAGTTTATGTCCCCAGAGCTTAGGTCACGAAAATATCTCCTTCTAACATTTTTTGGCAAATAATATAGGCTATGTTACGCATCATTAACTTTACACCTAATTATCTAAAAACTGGGTAATCCCATTGTTTATAAAGTCCAATTAGGTTTTTGTTCATATTTCTGGATATAATTTATCAATTTTAATGTGTGACCCCTTAATTTAAAGCTTACTTAATGTAGATTCATATAATACTTAAAAACAGGAATAAAATTTTTGACCAACTGGACTCATTTCGTGGTGACAGGCCCCATATACGTTCGACCAAAGGGTACCATGAGTACTGCGTAGTGTTCATAAATCACAGCGCTGCCAAAATGAACATTTCCCTATAAATTATGTTCTGTACAAAATGCAGAATTGTTACTTCTCGGATATTTGAATAGTTAAGTAGTAATCATTCAAAAGTCATTTAAGACATAGATATGAAATTTCATGGACTTGATTTTTATGAAATACTCTATCAATATGCCAAGTTTAATAAAACAATGCTACTTTTCTTACTGATATACCCTACATGTATACTAGAACTTCCACTTTTGACTGTCTTAACTCTTGAAATGAAGGTACATGTACGTGTAAAGACACGAATGTATAATATCACAAGCCTATATTCATGGAAATAATTGATTAAGTAAACTTAATTTGCCCATTGTTTCGGACCATTTAGCTATCATGGAAATCACATCTGGACCGCGAAGGAAAAAGTTTGAGAACCCCTGCTCTACCACTGAGCCATTGCGCCTCCTAAAAGTGGGCTTATCCTCGTATGCAAAAAAAAATTTCCGTACAAAAACACACACCCACACGCACAGCGGTTTTTGCAACGTGACTATTCATCCAGGGTAGACTGTACTACGTTTTAATATGTTGTATTATTTTCTCCTTTCCCTTTTATCTTTGTTCTGTATACGTTATCACGATCCGGGAGTTAAAAATAACGCAGGATACTATTTCTAGCTATAAAGTTAAGTAGTAATGTTTGATTAGTAAGACTGATTCGAAAGCCAAAGTCCCTTATGCTAAAAACTTGACAGTCATGCTTTTTTTGTTTATAACAATCAGTTTTGGTTTTGATCCAGCTCTCCAACATTCTCACGTAACTCATAGCAGTTCACAGAAACTTTTCTGCAGGTCTAAATGAATCTACTTTTCCTCCTCAAATATGAAACAATTTTTCGCATTTTCCACTCTTTCATTATCAAAAACTAAAAGCTGTGTGAATCAAAATTGCAACAACGAAAATCAACTACAAATTGCCAATTTCAACAAGAAAGAAGTAATTATGAATTTCACTCTCCTTAGCCATTTCAGAGATTTCAACAAAAAAAAAAAAAAGATCATTGAAAGATGTCACTATGCTATGGGTTAATCTCTGTTAGATTTGAAAACACCTAGTCATTGAATACTCGTAATATAGTTGTACAAACAAGATTTTTGTTTTAATTTCTATTTCGTATTTTCGGTCTCGATGTATAAGATGTATAATTATGATAAAAAGATCAATTAAGTTGTTGTGTAAATATCTTAGTGTAGTATCTAAATTGTCTTGATATTGGTTATATTTGAAATTTTATTTTAAGATATAATCGAATATATATTGCTAACGAATATAAGCAACGATCATCGGCATCTGCAAAGGTGTATCTGATAAAAAGATCATCTAAGTTTTTTCTGTGTAAATATCTTAGTGTAGTATCAAAATTGTCTTGATCTTGGTTATCCTTAAAATATTCATTATTAAGATATCATCGAATATATATTGATAACGTGTATAAGTTACGATCATCGGAGTCTGCAGAGATATATTTGATAAAAAGATCAATTCAGTTTGTGTTGTGTAAATATCTTAGTGTAGTATCATCATTGTCTTGATATTGGTTATATTTGATATTTTATTATTAAGATATCATTGGGTATAAGAAACAATCATCGGCATCTGCAAAGGTGTATTTGATAAAAAGATCATTTCAGTTTGTGTTGTGTAAATATCTTAGTGTAGTATCAAAAAAGTCTTGATATTGGTTATATTTGGAATTGTATTATTTAGAAATCATCGAATATATCTTGATAATGTGTATATGCAATGATCATCGGTAATCTATAAGATGTATTTGATAAAAAGATCAATTAAGTTTGTGTTGTGTAAATATCTTAGTGTAGTATCTAAATTGTCTTGATATTGGTTATATTTGGAATTGTATTATTTAGAAATCATCGAATATATATTGATAACGTGTATAAGCAACGATCATCGGCATCTACAAAGATGTATTTGATAAAAAGATCAATTAAGTTTTGTGCTGTAAATATCTTAGTGTAGTATCTAAATTGTCTTGATATTGATTATATTTCGCATATTCATTATTAAGATATCATCAAATATATTAGTAAAGTGTATACGCAACGATCATCGGCACCTGCAAACTATTTTGAATGTTTATTACGGTTGTTTTTGTTTTGTGTAGGCCTACGTAATAATGTTATGTCAATATATTTTGTGGTTCTCTTTTGGTCCAGAGTATATGTGTCTATCTAAACAGTATGAAAGTGAATATGATTGCTTATATAAAGTCACACTGTGATCGTCGACCGGTGACCACATTATCTTTAATATCTTGTAATATTATGTTAAATCATATATATATTACCATTCTGTTATTATTTTTGTGCATTAAATTAACAATAAAAAAGCTTTCAAAACAGAAAAAAAACATTGTATCACAACGTGACTATTAAAACGGTATTTTATCAGTGTGTGTGAAGGTGCAATCACAAAGACTTTCGAGAATTCGATATAAAATCATGATCAGATTACGGGAAACGTCATTGTAAAGTGTGCACATTTCAAAGGGCGGTGGACAAGAGTCCAATTGTTGTGTACAAGACAATTAAATTGACTAAGGTTGATTTTTTTTTCTCGACAGTCTTTGCGATTATGTTTGTGAGACAGTGCCGAATTAGGGGGCTAGAAAACATATTTCATGATAATAGCAGACAAAATACAACTTTTAGGTGATTTTGACAAGTTTTGAGACAGAAATTTGCATATTAAATATATGCAAATTCATGACGTCATTAATAATTGAAGACAATAAAATAAATTAAAATAATTTTGTCTACATGTTGTTGTATGATTTACAAAGATTGTTCATTAATTTGATGGAGGTCAGACTTATATCTGCTGAGAAACAGGGTAAAGTGTAAGCACATAATTCACAAACCCTAAGAAAATGTACAATACACGGAAAACTGATATGTTTACATACAAAATAATGGGGAAAAAACAATGTCTACATGAGTTGGCTGAATTTTGTTTGCAGGAAACATCAGATAACATATCAATGAATAATTTTACACCAAATTAGGGGGTTTGAAAACTTATTTCATAATAATAGCAGAAAAAATACAACTTTCAGGTGATTTTGACAGGTTTTGAGACAGAAATTTGCATATCAAATTATATGCAAATTTATGACGTCATTAATAATTGAAGACAATAAAATAAAATAAAATAATTGTGTCTACCTATTGTTGTATAGTTTACGAAGATTTTTTATAAATTTGGTGGAGATTAGAGTTATATCTGCTGAGAAAACAGGGTAAAATGTGAGCACATAATTCACAAACCCTAAGAATGTGTGCAAAACACGAAAAACTGACATTTTTACATATCTTCAAATAAGGAGCAAAAAAACATTGTCCAAATGAGTTTTTTTCTTGGGAACATCTGTTTTCTTTTAATATGGATCCCAATGAACAAAATGACACCCAAAAAGTAGGATCATAGGGGGGTGCACGGTAGCCCCCTCTGGCCCACGGACTAGTAAGTTCCGTTCGTTTTACACATCCCTCGCTAGAATTAGACTTCCTATTTCCTCCTTCACCATATTTCAATGTATTCATGTTCTATCATGCAGATTTAATTTGTTTAATGATCCGAAAATATTTTGAAACTATTACAATAGATTAGTGTACAGCAACATTAAGTCTTTATGAGAGATTTGCTGGTAATAAATTGATTTTTCTTCTTCTGAGAATGTATTTTCCAATATTGTCTTTTTTCCGCAATTCTGCAAATTTCGCCAATTTGAAGTTGAACACAAAAGGAAAAATGGACAATATTGGGACAAGGAATACAACACCATGACAGATTGATGTTGAAACACAAGAGGGCGCTGTTGATAAATCAATAATTGCAGAGTTAATGTATAAAATGATCCTTCTCATTACGTAAAGGAGAATTGACCTATTATCACTTATTTTCAATGTTTAACGGGTAACCCTTTACAAAATAACATAATTTCATTGACATTTACTTTCATCAGCATGTACTTCATGGCGATTGCTAATTCACAAACAAAAATACAAGACTAAATTGTTGGAGGTATAGCGTATATACGATCCTATACGATCCGAATATCCGAGGAACTCCGTTTCTCACAATGCGTGTAGGCCCTGATGCCTACGGTAATTGTAAAAACTACCAAGGAAAACAACAACATCAACATAATATTATGTGTTCTGCCAGTGGCGGATCCAGGATTTAAAAAAACGTGTAAAACACGTTAATTTTACCTTTTTGGGGAGATGCCCCCCCCCCCCCGGCGTTCAAGGAGGGGGGGGGGGGCGATTTTTCAAATTTTCGAGGACCCCCCAAAAAAAAAATAGTGCTCACTACCCACCCACCCCCACGAATTTCAAATTTCATCACACTAAATTTCAAATTGATTTCAAATTTGGGCCCCCACCCCTAAGAAATCCTGGATCCGCGCCTTTGTAAATTTGTTCTATACTATTAAAAAATCAGTGGTTGACGTTCACCAATAAATATCTACAACATATACAGCCTGTGGATGTTTGCTTTTTAGTCAAAATTCATAGATATCAACTGATTTTCAAGTAAGACACTTCGCAGGCCTAATAAATATCTATCGAAAGTTTTGTGATACTTGTGGAATCATTGACTTCAGAAAAAAACTATTTTGAGGTCACTCTTGCCCTCACGGACAGCAGTTACTGGTTTAGACCGAATTTTCTGTTTCTTTCGTTCTTTAGCCTCTGAATTGGGTATGGTCGGCTCCTAGGAGCCGATCACACCCAAATCAGAGGCTAACGAACGAAAGAGACAGAAAATTCGGTCTTTTACTGGTTATGTTAATGCTACGTTTACACCATGTACCCGGTGGCCACGGCAGTCCCGTTTGCCCGAAACGAAGTGCGCCGTGGGATTTTGGCCATTTTGTCTTTGTATTCCAAATTTGTTAGGTCTTGCCAAGTTTTCTCACGGTCTATCACGGTATTCGTGGCGGGCCGTGTGGGAAGGGGATGCTGAGTCCCGGAGGCTCCAAGGCCCACTACGGTTCGGCCCGCGGTCTACCACGGATGCCAGAACGTTCCCTCCCGGCCCGTCACGTTTTGATGGGTTCCTCACGTTTCTCACATTCTGTCAAGACTTTCTACAGATGAAACGTGGACACCGGGCAGCTAAGGAGCACGTTTATGCCCACGGTATAAAAAGAAGGCCTCCCAAGCAGTAGCAATCATTGCGTACTGAGATTTCGAATAGACAACATGCCCAAGATGAAGAAGAGCAGCAGTTGCAGAGATCGAGGGGAAGCCAGCGTGAAGCAGGCCGGAAGCAAGAAGCAGGAAGCAGGAAGCAGGGGGTAAGAGCACTTTTTTTTGTCCCGGAAATTGAAAAATTATGCTGACCGATATTTCGTTCAGTTCTTAAAAAAAAAAAGGGGGGGTGGCGGGGGGTTTCCTCCAAAACACACACAGAATAAAATTAAGGGGGATTAAATCCCACCTCGCCCTCCCTCCTGAGTACGCGCCTGGGTGCTGGTGCAGGACCGGGGGGGGGGGGGGCTTCGTACGTCTTGGCTTCTTCGGTGGCATATAGCTTGGCTTTCTTTTTTCAAAGCTTGGTCTTCTCTCTCCGTAATACTATCATAGATGCAGTTATGTTTCGTCGATTGCTAAAACTCGAATGAAGCTCCCCTGCCGGGTCCGGCTTTTATACTACCTCCCAGACCGTAGTAGAACGCAACGCGCTGAAGCGCGCTGGGCCGGGGCGCTGGGCCGACAACCGTTACACGCCTAGACGCGCCGTGATTGAACGCGACGAAACGGCTACCATACACCCTATCTTACCGTGAGAACCGTGAAAAAAATGTGGCAAAACGGGACAAAACGTGCAGCAGCCGTTAAGCAACCGTGACTAAACGTGCACTGAACGCGGCAGAACGTGACAAAACTTGAAAGGACCGTGAGAGGCCGGGGAATACACAGGCTTCCCGTCCCACTACGGACCGCCTCCAAGTTTTGTTACGGCCTAGCTATAACGCACTGTCAAATTTTGTTGCGTTCACCCCGTTTTACTACGACCTACTAGGTTTCTCATTGCACCGTGACTGCCGTGGCAATTTTGTTGACAGTTTAAAAATTAGGGACGGCATCCACGTCAATCACGGTCTGTCACGTTTGCCTATTCCGTCCCTGCGTTGTCTCACGTCCATCCCGTTTCGACCACGGTGGCCTGAAACGCGGTTGCCGTGGCCCCTTGGAACATAGTGTAAACGTAACATAAGACATATACCGCCCAACGTACTCAAATGTCCGCTGCGCCATTTCACACTCATTATGAGCATAAGGTGTTTATCTCGAATAGCAAATGAAAACTCAAAGGTTACTAAACCCAAATTAAAGAAGGAACACATAAAAAGTATCAAAGAAATTGAGAATAGACTTTCATAAAAAGGATAATATCCCAAATAAACTTTTTGTATCACTCATTGAGAAGGGCTACCTTAAATAGGAATACAAATAAAGTTATGATTGTAATCATCATTAAAAAAAAAAAGTACCATAAATTTTGCTTGAAATAAGCATTTCCTTGAGTTCGAGTTGATATTAACACCTTTTCTTGTCAACTACCCAATAGTCTATGTAATGTGAGCAATATTATTGATTGTTGGAATGAGGTAAAAACACACATAATGGCTTTTGACTCAGCCCAAACTTTCAAGAGGACTTTGACAATCCTTTTTGGAAAGCCTGTTGCTCAGTCATCCTTGGCACCACAATTATGAATATGACATCATTAGACAGTTTATTAGTTACCCTTTAATATGAAAAAATAATGATTTAACGTCACATAGGGGACAGGTGTTTTAATTAGAAGCTACCAGAGTTGGGTACTCTTTTTTTATTCGCACTGTAAAGAAATCAAGATTTTTAATAATGGATAAATTATTCTACATTTCCTCGGTTTTTCCCAGAAGTTTACTTTCTCTTCAGGCTATACTAGGCAAGTATATTATGATCAAGAATTTAGTAAAGTATACATTTCCCTTTCCAGCGGAAATAGGATGTTTTGATTTCAGGAAATGTGCTACAACTGTACCTGGATTAAAATATTCTTGTTTTAATTGCTTTAACAGTATAGTTTTCACAGGTCATAAAAGTTAATGTGATTTCGTGAAGCTCTTCCCGCATTGGTGTAGAGTGATTCTTCTCCAAACCAAGTCAGCCATTATTGCCAGATGCTGAGTCCGCAGAAGACCTTCTTGTGAATATTTTATTGATCTTTCTTAAAGTTGAGGTAAATATAAAAGTGAAATGAACTCTGACAATAAAAAAAAAATTACGATAGTTTCTTGCTTTAATTGCTGTATGTGAATGAAAAAATACGTGGAATTACACAAGGGCTATAGGCTTAAAAATGTATCGCAAAATATCTCTACTTAAAATTATTGTATTACCGCACACTGCTCGTATAGATTTACACTGTATTTATCCATCAGCTCAATATTTTTTTTTTATTACGAATTTCTTTCTAGCCAATAAGCTAAAAAAAAATCCTCATCAATTTCGAGTGTAGTACATGTAGTTGGACTACTTTCACTTACTGATAACATAGAATTGTTCTACTTATTATACGTATAGATCTTGATGGTGTAGCTAGACACCAACAAAAAACAAAAAAACAAGAGTTCTTTCAAATGGGCTGTTATTTCTTATAAAAATAAAACAAACTTTCTCATTACTACATTGTCCCCCTTATCATGACATAAGTAAAGAATACGTTACTAAGCATCAGTATAATGTATTCGGGTTTGGGTTAGAGTTAAGGTCAGTGATAGGCCTGTGATCAGGGTTATAATTGATAAAGTGGAGGTTGGTTTTCTGCAGTTTATTGCAATGACGAACCTTCGTCATTGCCTTGTTTTCGTTCACATTCTGCCCCATTAATATTCTCCTTTTCCTTATCCTTATCCTTATCGTCAGGAAATCGCATTCGTTTTGCACGTAGTGTTTGTCATTCCTAGTTAGGTGCTTTTCTCATGTCCTTTTCCTTTCAAATTTCATAGGCATAGTCTCTAACATCTCATCAAGGTCACTACATTCTTCGATTTTGGAAATCACTCATGCATGACCGTCCAGGCGCCATTTTGTCCGTTTCTGGTCCATTTTAAGGCCTTTATATCTTCCTTCCTATCTCCACTATCCTAGATCCTACAAACTTCTAACAAATTCCTCTAGATAGTCTGAGAGATGTTCTTTCATCTGCGACTGTGACTTGACCTTCAAAATGCCATCTTCATACTTGAAATTCAAATCTAAAACCGACTCCGTCAAAAATCTCTCAAGTTTTGGAAAAATGGAACCCGAAATGATCTAAAACCGCCATAACTTTCTCATATAAATTTCGTTTTGTATTTAAATCTCACAGTATCTTTATCTCATAATTGCACATAGCCATGCCAAATTTCACGCTCCAATGGCTTTGCACAACATAAATAGCGCCCTCTAAAGTTCTGGGAATTGGCTTTCTGTCTGTGGCCGTATCTCCATTATGGCTTGGCAAACCCGTACCCTTTTTTGGATTTAGATACTTGAAGATATGCCCTTTCCAGCCATATACAAAATTATATACCCTAACACCGACCGACTTTGAGAAAAATGCCCTCCAAATTCGCAATTTTCAAGAAAATTCCGAAATAACTTCAACTTGCTCTAAAATAACGATCTTTATACCTACATCAATGAAACTTGACAGAAATATGTATCCATATACGTGACAACTGTCCGCCAAGTTTGGTAAAATTCGAATATGTCAGCGCAAAGTTATCGCCAAAAATGATGAATTTACTATGCATTACGTAATAACGCGTTTAATGCGTGCAATACATTGCAGGCAGATAACAGTGGTGTCAAACTGACCGCAATGAAGTGCCCTTTCGAATGATACCAACTAGTATATGTTCACACAGAAAATTGTGAGTAAATCGCATTTGAACAAAGGTCACTACACGAATTCCGCCGAGTTTCCGCCCGAATCTAACACGTATCGGCTATGACGTCATTTTTTCAGACTGCTTTTCGCCCCTTAAACATCCTTTTTTTTCCTTGAAAATTTGCAGTGACATGCCGAGTTCCAATACGCAGGGCACCTCATGACCGGATTTTTAAATTGGTCAATGGGGCCATTTAAGACGCCATTTTGTCCTATAAATCTATTTTACATCACGTGTTTCGATAGGATTATCATAGAAAAAAAGAGAGTGATTTACAATAACGATCATGAAATTCTCTTTCTAATGATACCAAATACGGCCCATAAAGAGACATAAAGAGAGAGAGAAAAAACAATTTAACTCCGGTCATAATACAGATCCTGTACGTTTTCCGCTCATGCATTACACGCATTGTCTATGGGACATATCGGGTTCACGCTTTTGACCCCCAGAACGATCTTTATTGCGATGACAAACATGCACTAAATCCCCTTGGTTTTTGCATGCAGTGCTTGCGAGCCCTTTCTAGGTCCTTTCCCCTATCCCAATTTCTTTCAAACTTCGTTGGCGTAGTCACTACCATGCCACCAAGGTCACTGTTGAGGCCTTTTTTCGCCCTACCTATCTCCAATATCACAGAAGCTACAGACTTCGTACGAATTGCTCTGGATAGTCCAGAGAAGCTCTTTCGTTTGACACGTAGAAACATGGAGTCATTGCACGCACATCGTTGTGACACGATTGCATTTCTAGTTATCTTCTATTTCTATTTCAGACAGGAATCAGTGATTATGGCATTCATACGACGAGCACCTCTTCTACGCTGTCTATCATTGGTTGTATTGTGTATTCTAACACCGACGCTCATCCATGCAAACCATACACCAAGATGCCATGCTTACTTCTTCCATGATATGTCATTATAATGCCGAGCAGAAGAAGGCTGATTGCTATCGTCGTGGCCCAAGACGAAAATCCAATTGAATCCCCATTGAATGTCCCCATTGAATCCAATTTGGAGTAAATGGAAAGTGAAACAATGGGTACCCATTGAAACCAATTGGTTCCAATGGGGACCAATTGCCAATTGGTTCCAATGGGGACCAATTGCCAATTGGTTTCAATGGGTACCCATTGTTTCACTTTCCATTTACTCCAAATTGGGGACCAATTGCCAATTGGTTTCAATGGGGACCAATTGCCAATTGGTTTCAATGGGTACCCATTGTTTCACTTTCCATTTACTCCAAATTGCCAATTGGTATTGAATTGGGATTCAATGGGGGCATTCAATGGGGATTCAATTGGTAAATCGATGAAGTTAGAAGAACCAGTGATAAATGATTGATACTTCATAATCGATATTGGCAACTGTCCACCAATTAGGTATATTCCAATCTCATTTGCATTAACTTCATCACAAAGATCATTTGAAGTGAATTCAAGAGTTTCATTTATAGTGACATTGGCTCGTACAAATATATATACTAAATATGTATATTGTTTCTTGGTTAGTAATCATATAATCAATATATAAATCAATATATCTATTGCTAAAACGTGAATGTAATTGTAACATGATCAGACAAAATAATCTATTGATTAATAATTGCTGAAGGAATAAAGAAATCACAAAATTGATGTGCATTGTCATAATTTGCTTAACAAATCATGATAAATTTATTTTTCTGTGACACGTGTAAAGTGATAATGAATATTCATGAGATGCCTAGATTTGTTGGTTTCAATTGGCCAATTGGTTTCAATGGGACCAATTGAAGTCCAAATTAAGGCCAATTGGTCCAATTGAAACCAATTGGGGACCCATTAAAGTCTAATGGGGCCTAGGCCAATGGGGCCAATGGGGCCAATGGGTCCAATTTGTCCAATGGGGCCAATCCGGACCAATTGAAACCAATTGGGGACCCATTAAAGTCTAATGGGGCCTAGGCCAATGGGGCCAATTTGTCCAATGGGGCCAATCCGGACCAATTGAAACCAATTGGGGACCCATTAAAGTCTAATGGGGCCAATGGGGCCAATGGGGCCAATTTGTCCAATGGGGCCAATTTGTCCAATGGGGCCAATCTGGACCAATTGAAAACATCTGAGGTCCCATTGAAACCTGTTAAAACCTATTGAGACCAATTGAAACCAATTGAAACCAATTGAAATTTCAATTGGTGTTCAATTGGTTTCAATTGGATTTTCGTCTTGGGGGGTTGGACTCCATCCCTCGGAATCTTCCAAACGATATGAAAACACTGAACGTCGGGTCCAACAATATAACTTTCATCTCGAGTTCTCCTTTCAAGACATACCCTTTGATCCAGGTCTTGGATCTTTCCGTAAACGACATCAGAATGATAGAATCTGCATCCTTTTACCCTCTAAAGGAATTGAATCACTTAGACCTAAAATTCAACCGTAATCTTGTTGTTCTCCCAGCTACAGACCTGTTCAGGTGGTCTAAGAACCTGTCCATCCTGGAACTGTCATATTCGAATCTGAAACTGCTTCCAAACGACACTCTGAAATGGAGCCCGTCTGTGGAGTCGATATACCTTAGCTTCAACAAACTCACTTTCGTAAACATGAGCCTTTGTGGCAGAGCAAAGAAAATTAGATTGGCTTATAATGAAATCGAGCATCTCACGGCAGAATCTTTCATCATCGGATGTCAAAGTGATTATTTGGATCTGTCCGGGAATCCTATTAAATCAGTAGACCCGAACGTTATTGCATCGTTGCGTGTCCGATCACTGGTCCTTGGAGACTACCCGTTAACACGTGAGGTACTGAAGGATACTTTTATCGGGATCTGTCGCTCTGAAATAGTGGAGCTCACTATAACTCTTGTCAATTTCACAGTCTTGCCACGAGATTTCTTTAGTCCCTTGCGTAATTGTTCTCCTCCCGTGCTTAAATTCACCGGCAACAATCTACAATCTCTCTCTCCATACGTGTTCTCAGACTTGACAAGACTCGTGGAACTTGATCTATCGCAAAACAAAATCATCACTGTTGAACCGGTATTCTTTCAAGGCATGCGGGAGCTAAAAGTATTGAACTTGAACAGGAATGAATTAAAATATATAAACCCAAATACTGACGTATGGGCAGTGGACTTGAATCAGTTGTACTTAAAAGGCAATTCTTTAACAACAATCTCAGAATTTGCATTTGTCGGTTTGCGAAAACTAACGCTGTTAGATCTGAGCTTCAACACAGCCCTTAATGTCCTGGAAATCACATCACTTTCTAATCTGACGGGAATTCAAACCATCGACTTGAACTATTGCATTATGTTCGGATTTCAACCGGTAGCCCCGAACTTAACAACCCTTTTCATGAATAACATGATCACCGAAATATTAGTGATGCAACCTAAAATAACCTTCAAAGATTCACAAGGCCTTGAGAATTTGGAAATCCGTAATTCGGGGCTGTGGACATACGATCTCTGGGATAAAATCCTGGATGTTTCTCTTTTTGACGGATTGTCAAATCTTATTAATTTGGATCTGAGACAAAATTATTTTTACTTTTACCTTCCAGATGACTTCCAATTCCCAGCTAGGATCTTCGAACAACTCTCTGCTCTTCAGAACCTTAATTTAGAAGCCTGTCATATTTCATGCATTCATCCATTAGCTTTCACGGGATTGGAATCGCTTCGGGTGCTAAATCTAAGTGGAAACGTAATTCAACAACTTAATTTGGATATATTCAAAATGTTAGATCAATTGACAATTATCGATCTTGGTGACAACCTTTTGGCATACCTCGATGAACAACTATTCTCCAACAATCCTAGACTGACTTCTATTTTGCTACCAAACAATAAATTAACCCGTCTCAACCAAACGACATTTGAACCGATAGAATCTTCGCTTCTATCTTTCGATTTGTCATTGAACCCTATCGTTTGTAACTGCGATCTACGATGGTTCCGCGTTTGGATAAGTGGACATATTGACGTCATTAACGAGCATGAAACCGTCTGTTCATCGGCCTCTTTAGGGCCTCTTCGCAGAAAACCTTTGCTTGATTTTGATCCCAGTAAACTTTGTGGACTCAACATTGCTCTTGTATGCTTGACTCCTCTCGGTGGCATTTTCTTGGTTGTCATCGTCATAGTTCTTTATCACTACCGATGGCCGTTGAAGTACAAACTCTTTCTATTGAAACTAATGGTAGTTGGATATAAAGAGATGCAAGACGCCCGGGACCACAACGACTACGAATTTGACTTGAATATCATCTTCTACGACGTGAACGAAGAATGGGCTCGTCAACAACTCCAACCAGCTCTGGAAGAACGGCTCCCGCAATTCCAGAGGAATGTCTTTGGTGATCAAGGCCTCATCCTTGGTATGCACTATCTGGACGCCGTCGACTACGTGGTGAGCCATAGTTACAAAACACTCATTCTACTCAGCAGAGCCGCCGTACACGATCGCTGGTTCATGCTCAAACTTCGCGCCGCCATGGACCATGTGAGCGACACCGAGACCGAATTCGTAGTCGTGGTCTTCCTCGAAGACATCCCTGACGAGGAGATACCATTCTTAGCAAGGTTATATTTAAGTGATGGCAGACCCTACCTACATTGGACCGAGGACGTGAGAGGACAAGATTTTTTTCTGGAATAAACTGGTGAAAAGTCTCACCATTAATCTCAGGACCAATGACTTATTTTCGGGCTAGTGTGTTTCATATATTCTGTCCACATTTCAGATTTTAGTATACCTGATTCATGTATTAAGCCAATAGCCATACTAGAGCTTGGATCAGACTAAATATAGAGTCGCAAACGCATCTGATGTCAATTTATATTTAGAAAACCATAATATATGTGGTCATGCATATAATACACCAAATGGCCAAATACCTTGTCATGATACTCGAGAACTCATTTTTTTAAGAAATAAAATTATTTGAATTGAATTGAATTGTGTAACAAAATAGCCCGGTCTTTTTAGATTTAAACTGTAACAATTCCCCTTAAAACAGATATAAACATAAACACAAGCCTCATTTTCTTCAGTATACAATCGCCATTACTTTACAGTATATGTTAGGAGTAGATTGTCTGAACATTTGCAATAATGCCTTTGTCTTTCAATCACTCCATTTGTGCCAATGTTTAAGCAGATAATTGCCGGAAAATAGTGCTACTTTTCCCACTGATATACCCTACATGTATACCACCACTTCCACTTTTGACTGTCTTAACTCTTGAGATGAAGGTATGTGTAAAGACATGTATAATATCACGAAACTATATTTATGGACATATTTCGGACCTTTTAGCTTTCATGGAAATCACATCGTGAAAGTCAAGAAAAAAGTCATCGCCGATGGTCCTAAAATCTTAAACATGGGTTGCGTTTTGAATGGTCCCTAAGTCCCTAATAATGCCCATTTTCTGCCGAAATGACCCTTGAAAATGGGTATGGGTTAAGTCGCCTCAGCCGCACACCCCCAGCCAAACCAGATCTGAGTAACCCCCCCCCCCCCCCCCCCCCCTCCCGGGTCGTTAACTTAGCGACAATTGTATATACCTTGTACATATGCTGTAAATGTAGATTTTTGAATCGTTTGTTTTATTTGTTTGCTAATGATGTCAAATATAATGCAAAAACGAGTCATGTTATGATAATTAGATGTAAGGAACACCTAGATTGGTATCCCCGTTATGTGGAGCTAAACTCAATGTATGTACAGAGGTCATGTATCTTGGTCATTTCTTTACAGAGGACCTCGGTGATGATAAAGATATTAGTCGATAGTGTCGTAAATTATATGCTCAAGGTAATATGCTTGTTAGGAAATTTCATATGTGTTCTCCGGATCAATGTGGCATTATTTAGGGCTTACTGTACATATACACTGCGCATCTGTGGTGTACAATTTTAAGAAGAGCAGCTGGCCTATAATGATGCCATGAGAATGCTTTTTAGGGTACCTAGATACTTGAGTGCTAGTCATATGTTTGCTCGTATAGTTGCCTTATATAGATACATATCGTGCCTCTGGAATTTTGGCTTAATAGCCTGCTGACACATGGGAATTGATCATATTTTGGAGTTACCTAGGACTATCCAGTCTCTCATGGTTGCAGTACAATCCTTGTTCTTTGTTATAATATCTAGTTAGGGCCCATATATTATTACTATTAGCTGATAAGTTTATTGTTCTGGTTAGTTGAGCAGAGATTGTTTACAAGTTACAACTTCAATATATTGTTATACATGTACTTATTTTAATCTTGCAGTTTAATACTGGTACAGCTTAGACAGTTAAGAGTGAGATTGCTATACTGTTATCAATCTTACAGATACAGGTTAGTCTACATGTTACTTACAGTTTAGATTGTATATACGTAGTATAGATCTAGTTTAGTTTGTTATACTCTATGTCAGATTTGTTATTATTATACTCATCATGTTTATACTCCGCTCTTTTCCCTATATATATATATATATGTAACATGTGTTGTATGGACCTCTGCCTTGTGCAGCTGAGTCTGAAAACAAGTTCTGAATTGAAAATGAATTGAATTCATAATTATTCGTAATGGAATATACGTGATACATAATGTACACAAATATTAACGGACACGTTTAACATGTCGTCTGTTTGGGTTCACAAGGGCGTTAACTCTATGTCAAAGTAATATGGATCAATGCCATTTTGGCTCCAAACAGACGATGTATAAATGCGAAATGTATATATTGAATTTAGAAGCAATACATATGACTGATGTGTATTAAGTAGCATCATAGGAAAAACAAACAAATTTTGTCTGAAATCTATATACATTCATACAAAAGCTGTTGAACAAGTATGAATGATGAATTAAGCATAACAAGAAAAAAGGAACGAGTGGAATGATAGTAAGCGGAAGCAGAAGAAAAGGGAAAAGAAAAGAAGAAGAAGAAGAAGAAGAAGGAGAAGAAGAAAAGGGAACAGAAGGAGAGAGGAGCATTGGGAGAAAAGGGAATAAGAGAGAGAAAGAGGGGCAGAATAAGACTAAAGAGAGATATAGAGAGAATAAGAAGAATAGGGGGGAAAGAGAGTTGAGGAAAAGAAACAGAAAGAAGGAGAAAAAGAGGAGGAGAAACGGAAAAGAATTAACGAAAGGAGAGTAAGAAACAGAGGAGGAAGACGGAAAAGAAGAAAACGAGAGAAAGAGTAAGAATGTGAAATATGCATGCATTAAACTTCAGAAGGATGCGGCCCTCCTAACATGGAAGAAGTTACTGCAATCTCTGATACAGTGTTCAGAACTTCCTTTAAACCGTTTGATTTTTTAATCTAAGAGAGAGAGAGAGGAAATGTGTCAGATACAATACATATATATCACTATATTATAAGGTATAATTATTTGTGTTGCAATCTAGTTAGAATGTCATGGAATTTCTTCTTGCGGGTTAAAATCGTCAAAGGTCTGTCTATTATTACCCCCAGCCCCAGCCCCAGCCCCACTCCCGCCTCAAGGCCCTATTTTGCGCTCTAAATCGTCTTTCCATCCTGGCTGTAATATAGGATTTCTCGGTCACTTTCGTAAGCTTTTCATTCGTTTTGATACAAAGTTCATTCAAATTCGCAAAATAAAGCTGCCGGCGTGTTAATTACATTTAAAATAACACTTTTTTCATTTGATTTACTTATTCGGTCAATGGATTTAGCACTTTTTTCGTTCAATTTAACAACCGCTTACAAATGCGCAGTTTGCATTCATTTTCGTCAACAATGGCAAATCGGACGTCCGTACCATTCAATTTCACTTTGGGTCATTCTAAATAACAAAGTTTTCATTCATATTCGCCTATATTTAGAAACCTATGGTTTACATGGTATATGCACGTGTTTCTCATCTAAATTAAACAAATGAGTTATATAACATGCCTAGATGTCTTGCCCGTCAACATGTAGAGGGTTAAAGATTGGACATCATCTTACTGATGTTCTCATCACGGACTTTATCGTACTCGGTCATCTTTTGGAAGTGATATTACGTAGACGAACATGATAATGTAATGCATGATGTAACTATGATCATTAACATTATAACCAAAACAAGATTTCATATTGTATACGTGTATTCTTTAGTTTATGTCCACATGACATGAGTTATTGAGATGTGCGCGCAGTGAGAATACAATGTATCAAACTCATTAATGATTGTGTAGCGTGATCGTGATTGTAATTGAGATGGTGATTACGATTGTGACTGAGATGGTAATTGTGACTGTGATCACGATCGTGATTGTGATTCAGTGTGATGGTGATTCAGATTTTGATGTGATTATAATTGTGATTGAACTGTTACTCATAGATTGTTCTTAACATGTTCAATACAGACTAAATATAATAACACAAATATAAATGGCTTCAAAGAGATTACGAACATCGAATACATTATCGAAAACAAAACAAAACAAAACATTAAAAATAAATCAATGTATAGAGTATTGATACCCCCCCCCCCCCCCCCCCCATCATTATGGTACGCCACTCCAATAAATACAACCGTAGTCTGTAAACACACACTTTGCATGCACTTATATCATTGCATATTCATAAAAAGACACTCTTGCTTAGTTCCATGCTAATTCTATATTGATGTGGCTAGGTTTTATCTACTTAACACATGATCGTTCAGTTGCTAAATAGTGATGATTTAGGGGGTAGACATAATTATACACCAATAGTGAGGACAAAATAATAACATATTTGTTGCTTACCAACCCATACAATTTGAAATGGATTTAGCATGGAACTGAGCTTGCGGGGTTCTAAGATCATACTGGGTAAGATTTACATGTTTAATTTGTCTGCAAAACATGTGAAACTGTATGCAAAGAAACGAATTTGAATTCACGGAAGACGCTATTACGTAATCGCGAATCGTTTCGCTTTAAATTGAATGAACATTTTACGAAAAAGAAACATGTTTTAATTCGAATGGAAATGAAATGTTTTTGAATGATCGTTTTAGGAATTTGAATGCTAAAAAACGAATTTGAACGAAAATTTACAGCTGCGGTGACAGAATCGGCGAAATTGAATGAACATAAAATGAATTTGTGTGGCCAACTTACGAAAGTGACCGAGAAATCCTATATTAAGCCGATACTTATAAGGAGCATCTAATATCAAATTTACTCTCTCTTTCTTTGTATCAGTTGTCACCAGGGGCGTACGCAGGATTTTTTCAAGGGGGGGGGGGGGTGGTTTAAAATCGGGCCCAAAATTTCGCAACGACTCAGCTCCCGAAAATTTGAAAATCGCGCCGGCCGAAAAGTCGCTCAGTGGGGGGGGGGGGGGGGGGGTAAGCGGACCCTTTTTTTTTCTTTTTTTTTGGAGTCCAATAAAAATCGCAACGACTCAGCCAGCCGCTGAATAAGCGGGGGGGGAGGGGGGTTCAAACCCCGACCCCCCCCCCCCCCCCCCCCTGCGTACGCCCCTGGTTGTCACGCTGTATAATGTTAATTCATTCACTTGATTATCATTCCACGGGTTGAGGGTTCGAACTTGAAAGCCCGGCACTATGATGTCATGTGGTAAGACATTCTTCCACAATTCGCTGCTCTCTACCCAGGCCTGTGTAAATGAGTACCCGTCTACCCGATATGCTAGGGCGGCAGATGACAATCATAGGCCGGGCTAATTAAGTTGGAGTGCCATGAGCGTCACGATGTGACGGACAAGACAGAGCACTCCATAAAATGCCACTATTATAATTTGTACGTATGTCTAATTCTGTTCGTGAAATTGTGTTTTAATGTTGTCGGCCAAATTTATATTTGTTATGGGGAAATAAAAATGATTCAATTCGTCATTACATTTGTTATGCTTTGTGTGTGTGGTTGATGAGACTCTCAAAAGTACTCTCTCCCTCTCTCTCTCCCTCTCTCTCTCTTTCTCTCTATCTCTCTCTTTCGTTTCTCTTCTCTTCAACTTTTCCTTCTTTTTCTCTTTTCCTCTTCTTCTTCTTCTTCTTCTTTATCTTCTTCATCTTTTCTTCTTCGACTTCGTTTTCTTCTTCTTTTCTAATTGTATTATTTTCTCTTTTCTTCTGTTCTGGTCTCGTCTTTTCTCTCTCTTATCAATTCTCTCAATCTCTCTCTCATTCAAATTGTGTCAAACTTTTAAAATGTATTGGGCTCTGCGTTATATATTTCTTGTACTCTCATATAGACCCTATAACTATCATTCATACCTTCTTGTTTTCTATCATCACTAATTCAAGTTGAGTAAAAATGGTTTTTGAATGATTATTCATGTCTTTTTGTCTGTTTCATTAAATGTAAAAGCATCTTTATTATTTCAGCTTTCAGCTGCGATGATTTTGTTTAATTAAATGAACCATAACAAACTTATAAACGTGAAACCCTGACAACAGCCCCCCAAAAAGATATTAAAAACTGCATTTTTATTCAAGTACATTTCACATAAATAGCAATGTTTAACAAAGTAGCACACATATCTCGATATTAGACAAATAAAAGTATCTTCTACTGACAAGGGATATTATTGCAAACAGTGTAAATGAATAAAACCTATCCCTGTGTGATTTCACGTGTCAATTATCATACCGTAAGTCCAATTCGTTCTACATATTCTTCGCTATAATTTTACTTTTTATTTCCGCCTTAACCATATTTCAATGTCTCCAATTTCTATCATGCAGATTTAATTTTATTAATGATCCGAAACTATTGCAATCGATTAATGGACAGCAACCTAAAGGCTTCATAATAGATTTGCAGGGCGGTTAAATGACCCTGATGCCATTTTATTGTACGCCATAATATTGATTATCCTTCTTCTGAGAATGTTTGTCCAATAATTTCTGCTTTTCCGCATTTCTGTCACTGAAGAGACAATTTTTAATTTGAAACCAAAAGGAAAAGTGGAACATCGGACAAGGAAGTACAACACCTTGATGATTGATTAAAACACAAAAGAGGGCGCTGTTGATAAATCAATTGCAGATTTAAAGGTATTACAGAGTTTTGGGGGAATTTTGAAAATTGACTGGATAGTGATTCTTTACAATTTTGAAATATTTGGATGCCCCTATGGATGTATTATAAGCACTAGAAAATTAGGCCCCTAAAATTTACCGGTGCTCCCAGTAACTTTGGTTAATTTTGAAATAGCGCCTACGGCCATACAATGGTAGCTGTGACCATGCAAATCTCAGAATATGTAGTTATGATATATAATTTCCAAACGCGAATAGCCAATCGGTCGATTTTAGTCAAAATTATAGCTAAATTAATATATTGACCTTGAGAGGGAGCTATGCAACCAAAATAGTTTATTAATTACAATTTCATCACCTTAGACTCGATTTCAACCGCGATAACGATCACTGAATATTGTAGGATCGCATATGTTTCCAATATGTTCATTTGAACCAAATTCATGACCCCATATCAAAACTTTGTAATACCTTCAATGTATAAAAATGATCCTTCTCATTACGTAAAGGAGAATAATTGACCTATTGCCACTTATTTTCAATGTTTGACGGGCCTTACAAAATAACATGATTATATTGACAGTCACTTTCGTCAGCATGTACTTCATGGCGATTGCCAATTCACAATCAAAAACACAATGCTAAATATATATCCAGGGTAGTCCTTTTCTCACACGCATCACGCATGTATGTAGGCCCTGATGCCAACGGTACGGTAATTGTGTAATTGTAAAAACTTCCAATGAGAACAACAGCAACAACAATAACATAATATTATGTATTCTGCATGACACTATATGAATAGTATCTTATTTCTTTACTATAAAAGTTCCTAGGTTGACGTTAACCAATAAAACGTACATGTTGCTGCTATATCTACAAACACTACTGTCAGCGGGTGTTTAATACTTAGTCGAAAATCAATTATTCATTGATATCAACTAATTTTCAAGTCAGACACTTATAGGACTAATACAATATGGAAGGGGTGAACGATTGATTTCATTCTATTGAAAGGTTTGTGCTTTATGTGGAATCGACAAAAATGCCAAAGAAGAAATAGAGCAGATCTACGATTAGTATTGTGTGTAGTAATTTTGTTTATCTCTTATATTTTCTATAATGGTAAATTGTCATGTTATTAGTTTAAATGTACGAGGTTTGAGAAATAAGGATAAAAGAAACCAGATATTTCGATGGTTTAGACATCAGAAATCAGACATTCTCTTCCTTCAAGAAACTTACTGGTCTAGAGATATTGAAACAATTGTAAGAAGTGAATGGCATGGTCCATGTTTTTTTGCTTATGGAACCAATCACTCACGAGGAGTCTCAATATTTTTCAATGATAAATTAAATGTACAAACTATTGCAGTAAAATGTATGCTAAATGGTCAACTTTTGATGCTACAAGCCAAAGTTCATGATATGGATTTATTGCTAATAAATGTGTATGCGCCCACCCAAAAGCAACATAGGGAAGGCTTCTTTCGAAAGTTAAATTCTGAAATGAATAAACATTATAACCGTGACCGTAAATTAATTCTAGGGGGTGATTGGAATTGTGTGCTAGACATGCACAAGGATGTACGAGGAACGGAAAACAGATATTACAAGACACCCGTAAACCTCAAAAAATTTGTTAAAAGATATGCTCTATGCGATGTCTGGAGACTAATGCATTTAGATATCAAGCAATACACATGGAGAAACATATCTCTCAAGAGGGCTTCGAGATTGGATTTTTGGCTTGTATCTAAACAAATGAAGGTAAAAACATTATGTACTGATATCCGTCCTGCCATCAGAACTGATCACAATGCTATAACACTTAAATTTTGTATCAAACAAAATGAAAGAGGACCAGGGTATTGGAAAATAAATACCGATATCTTAGATGATGTAAATTACAAAATGAAAGTTTCCGAAATTATCTATTCCTTTTGTGAAGATGAATACCCTTCCTCACAAAAAAGGTGGGAAATGTTCAAGATTAGAATTCGTGAATTTTCACAACAATTCTGTAGAACAAAAGCACTCGATAAGAAAAATGATAAATTTTCATTAGACAAGAAATTGTGTGAACTTGAAAAACAAATTGATGTCAATGTACCTGATAAAGAAATAGAAAAAGAGTACACCGACACAAAGGAGAAGTTAGAGAAGATTTATAGACATGAATCTAGAGGAGCTGGAATCAGAGCTCGTATTAGGTGGATGGAAGAAGGAGAGAAAAGTACGAAGTATTTTTTGGGTTTAGAAAAGAGTAATGCAAAGAAAAAGGAAATTTCACAATTAAAACGTGGAAATGATAGTCGAATCGTTAGCAAAAATGAAGAGATTATGGAAGAGGTTGTAAAGTACTATTCAAATTTGTATAAAGAAGAAAAGCATGATACCAAGAATATGAGCAATTATATTGGTTCTCAAAACATTAATCAATTATCTAACGAAAACAAAGAATTGTGTGATGGATTTATTACCGAAGAGGAATGTAAACGTGCAGTATTTGCAATGCAGAAAAATAAGACACCGGGATCAGACGGAATCTCTATTGAATTCTATCAGGTGTTTTGGCCACAGGTAAAAACATTGGTGGTTGAAGCGTTGAATGAGTGTTATTCAACAGGAGTTATGTCAGACACACAAAAGAAAGGGCTCATCACATTGTTATTCAAGAAAGGTGATGCTCATGATTTAAAAAACTGGAGACCAATCACTTTGCTTAATTATGACTATAAAATAATGGCAGCGGTTTTAGCTGCAAGGGTACAGAAAGTCATTGGGGAAATTGTACATGAAAATCAGACAGGTTATATAAAAGGTCGTCTGGCAGCCAGTAATGTAAGGTTGACAAAAGACATCATTGAATATTTTACTAAAAATGGTCAAACTGGAGCAATTATGCTAGTAGATTTTTCTAAAGCATTCGATGTCCTAGATATACAATTTCTTAACTCATGTCTAGAAAAGTTTAACTTTGGTGAGTCATTTCGCAAATGGATCTCTGCCCTATATAAAAATATTTCAAGTTCGGTATTGGTTAATGGTTGGATTTCCAAAAGTTTTGATGTTGAAAGAGGGATACGACAAGGATGTCCATTGTCAGCACTGCTGTTTATCTTAGCTGCCGAGCTCATGGCAAACAAAGTGAGAAAAAATAATATTATTAAACCAATAGAAATGGTCGGGTATGACCTTAAACTAAAGTTGTTGCAATATGCCGACGATACATTATTTTTTGTGCCGGATGAAACTTCATTAAATGGAATTTTACATGAACTGAATCAGTTTGGCGAAGTAGCAGGTCCAAGAATAAATAAAGAAAAGACAGCCATGATATGGCTAGGAGACACTGATAGAAGTTGGAATTTAGAGAATCATGATCTGAAATGGTCCCACAAACCTATAAGATACTTAGGTCACCACATATATTTTAATAATAATGAAGCTCTAAAGATGGACTGGGAGCAGAAGTTGATAAAATTGAGGAAAATTCTTGATAGCTGGACAAAAAGAAGCTTAACCATTTTTGGAAGAGTCACGGTACTGAAAAGTCTAGCACTTAGCCAAGTTACTCACTTGATCATGGTTGATTCCATCCCTCCAAACTTTTTGGAGTTGATAGAAGGCATTATATTCAAATTTATTTGGAATGGGAAAACAGACAAAATCAAAAGGGTTTCTCTTATGGAAGACTACAGTAAAGGTGGTATAAAAATACTTGACATACAAAGGCAACTGTTCAGCTTCCGACTGAAATGGTTAGGTAGATTTTTCGATGAAAGTAATGGAGCGTGGAAAACATTTTTTTCTTACTGGTTCAACTTATTGGGAAGCATCAAGCTACTGCTGAACTGCTCTTATAATATAACCACACTTAATGATATTCTAGTTCAAAAGAAAATTCCGTCATTTTACGTAGAAATCTTAAAGGCATGGGAAATGATTAGATACTGCACTACAGTGAAAGATGTTTGTATATCTATACATGAACCAGTTAAAGTTTCAGATCAGATTATTTGGCACAACAAACATGTGGTGTATGATAATCAGTCGCTCTTTTATAAAGGCTGGTATGACAGTGGTCTAGTATATTTAGGAGACCTTTTTACGAGAGATGGCTTTCGGTCAACAGAATATATTAGATCGCAGGTGCATTCCAAACGAAAATGCAATGCAATGTTTGACTATGCAAGACTTAAACGAGCGATACCTCCTGTATGGGTCAATAGTTTAAAAGAAGAATTTATGCATGATTATACTAGACAAGAAAATGAAAACAATGTTCCACATCTGTTGGTGGCAAATAAGGTAAAACATGTTACTGATATAAGTAGCAATCGTTTCTATAAACTCATTCCTTCAAGAACTGTATTAACTAACACATGTTGCCTTTATTGGGAAAAAAAACTTAATGTAGATATTGATTGGTCTAAGGTATTCAAGCGTAATCTTGCTCAAATTAGAGAAAGCAAATTACGAGAGTTTAATTTGAAATTATTGTATAACCTATTGCCAGTAAGAAGTAATCTTTTCAAATGGGGAATATCCAATGACGATGTGTGCCCAACATGTAATATAAAAGAGGATATGAATCACGCATTTATAGAATGCAAACTAATTGAGCCCTTCATTAAACATATCAAAGAAATATTAAGAGATATATACAAAGTAAGGATACTGACGCTCAATATCCAACACCTACTCAAAATAGATTGTGAAAGTCATTGTATATTATTCTTTACAATAGCATTTTGGACCATTTATAAATTGATTGTTAAACGAAATCTAACTGGGATAGACAAGAGAAAAGTTGCTTCTAAACAAAATCTCCATAGAGAAATTATAAAAAGAATGGAAAGTAAATCAAACTTAAAGATGAACAGAAAGCTTTTACCAAAAGAACTGTTGGGTGTTATTTAAGAAAAGAAAAAAAAAGAAAAAAAGAAAGGGAATCAAAACTATCAGTATAATTTGTATGTTAATTATGATTCAATTGCTTTGCAAAGCAAAACTTAATTTCAATTCTTTGTTATGACAATAATAATGTTTTTGCGATTATGTAACTTTGATTTGTAGCAGTGTATCTTTGAATGTAACCATGTATAAATAAATCCTCTGAATGAGGCAAAGAAAAAAAATGTGGAATCATTGCTTCAGAAGAAAACGGTTTTGAGATCGCTCTAATTCCTCACGGCAAGCATTTACTGTATGTAAATACCCTACTGCCCATATCGTACATTTAATATACCACGTCGCATCTGGAGTATATACGGCGTTCACCAACCCTTTAAAAATAGCACACATAATTTGTCGAAAATGTTAACAGTACTGACTAAATTCCATAGCCGTTCTTATACTAGTTGCATACACTCGAGGACAATGTCATATTTGAAGGTCTATAACCTCTAACATATTGTGCTTAATCGAGTCACCGGGTTCACGTCGTTTCCCGAACCGGAAGGCACGGTTGGAATGCAACAGTCTTCTTTGTTGTTACATCAGTAAATGATCGGAGACACATAGCATGATGTCGGGTCCTCTTCCCTAATTTTATAGAGGTTGGCAGGTAGTTACCGCGTCGCTAATTTAGCCCTAACCACTGACAGTTCCAACGGTAGTCCCGTGTCCTGGATAATGACGTTCTCAGACCGGTCACAGACACGGTTAGAATACATTTTGATTTCCTCTCTGGCGTGAAAGCGGGTAAAGAATCGGAGTCACAGTAGCAGGTCCTTTCGTTTAGCTTCACTGACAAATAGATAACCGCGTCACTTTAGCCCTAACCGCTAACGACATATCTTGGATACCGTCATTCCCCGAACCGGTAGACACGGCTGGACACATTGTTTCTTCTTTGTTGTGACACCGGTTAAGATAGCACTCTGTCGGGTCTTGCTCCATAGTTTTACCGATGATGACCGAAGGTTACCGCATCACATTCTCCCTTACCGCTAACTGTTCCTGTTATAACCGCGTAACCTGAATGCCGTCAACCCCCGAACCGGTCGACACGGTTGGAATGCAACTGGATTTCCTCGTCTGTCGTCTGCATCTCTTCGGAGTCAGAGTCGTTTTCCATTGTTGCCTAACATCCGGGTATCTTGCACAATGGAAGATAAAAATGAAGAAGCCCTGGAAAGCAACGCTGATTGCAAAGAGAGCCTGAGAAAGAGAAAAACAAATTAAAGTAATAAATTTGGGGGAAATAGCTGGGGTTTCTTACATATGATTTTCCTAAAAACTAAGATGACCTGACATTTTTTAGTATCGAGATAGCCAACCGCCTTCTGAAAAGAAAAAAATCTAACTTAGGCCTTACAGGCCTTTAATATTATTAAAGCGCCTAAGGATAATAATTAAACCAGTCGGATGACCAACACTACGGAGGCAAACAATGAAAAATACAGCAACCATGGCAACGTCGATTTTAGGAGTGACTCAAAATAAGAGGGAAACATACTTCACAATAACGGATAAACAGAGACAATATTAAGATGAAAGAGATAGATTTTTTTAAAGGAGAGTGAAACAAAAGAAATGAAAAAAAGAAAGACAAACATGAAGGAAGAAAGAAAAGGAAAAAAAGATGGAAATGGAGAAAAGAAACAAAGACATACTAGTAGATGGAAGTTGATTGAGGCAGAGAATGAAAGAAAATTTAAAGTGAAGAAGGATGGAGAGAAGGGATAGAGCGAAGGATGGAGAGGGAAAGAGAGAGAGAGAGATAGAGAGAGAGAGAGAGGGGGGGGGGGGCAAGTGGGAAGTTAAGGGGCGGTAAATCCATACTGTGAACCGACCTGAAAAGTGTTTGCCGTAGCTTGGGGTTCGTATCCTGACGGAACGATTGTGAAGTTGACGGCGGCCGCCGCGCCGAAGATCCATGAGATACCGAGAAGGACTAGGAGAGCAACGGCTCCTTTCAACTGATTCAAGGGCGTCTTTTTACCATCTAAGAGTGTGAAGGAGAGAGACAATAAAAACTGAATAAAAACATATGCAAATGAAGTTTTGCTATATAAACACAAATCTAAAGAAATCTGATACACGGTGTTGACATCAAAATCACACTACTTTAAGCAGCGATTCCTGAAAATGTGATAATTTTTCTTCTTCTTCTTCTTCTTCTTCTTCTTCTTTCTTTCTTTCTGTTCTTCTTTGTCATCTTCTTGTTCTTCTCCTTCTTTTTTTCTTCCTTTCCTCCTCCTTCTTCTTCTCCGCTTCTCCTTCTGTTTATTTATATTTGTCATGGAATTTGGGACTAATATCTGATGACTTTTACCCCCCACACTACCTTACTTCCACCCCTCCCTTCTCTCCGGCCATGGCCTGGATTCACCAACAGTAAAACAGACCTAGATTCAAAGATTACCTGTTTTATATATTTTTCTAATAACCCGGAGAACGAGCCCAAATACGATGCTGTTGAAGAGGACGATGATGAGCATCGGGGTTAGGAAAAGACCGTAGAACGCGACGGTACTCAAACGACAGCTGATGAATTAAAGAGATAGAACGAGCATGACATCACTAGCTTTTTGTTTTGCATTTCTCACGAATAGAACATTTTTTTATGTTTGAAACGGGGCACATATCTGTGTAAGGTATCAGAATAATTTGGGGGCCCACTGTCCTTTGTGCCCCCTGGGGAAACCACTTTAAATGTATATAGATAGAATTTTTCATAAATATCAGTTGGCAACATCCACCGAGCGTAAAAACGTAAATAGCTTGTCAAATGCCAGTAACGACGTTTGAAGTCTCTCGCCAATATATGTTAATTGTAAATGTGTGGCGCGGAAATATTATTCCTCAACTTGAAATTAGATATACAATAAAGAATAGAAATCATAATCGGTATGCTATATAACTTCAAATAGGATAACATAAGGGCCAAGTAAAATTGATTTTTAGATTCTCGGCCAGATGTTTTGAAAATGAGGAAGGGGTTCAATTTTACTAGATATTTGATTATATTTTGTGTACGTGCAAATGCAATTCGGTCAAGTTTGACACAGATATTGTTAATTCAATTCCATGCATTAGAGATGCTGAAAAACAGCTGCGCTCTATCAGTTTTGCTAAAAACAAGGTGAAATGCCAATATCAATAATTGTTGTTAATATCATTCTCTAGTGTCTTCAGATTTTCATCATTTCATTTTAAAACAAAAGTACCATGTATCAAAATAATTGAGGCCGGCCGAAGAAAGGAAAAGAGAGGAGACGAGAAACCAGGAATTAATTTCATCTGGGCTTTACGAGATGACTAGAATCACTGAAATTCGTCATGAAAATTAGCCGAAATTTACCGGCGCCTAAGACATATTAAAACAAAACTTTTAAAACTCTTATTAATCCCATTATTACATTTACAAATCGATTACTCTAATCCGGGGGTTAAATGATTGCACCATCATTTTCACAACCATATTTGAGGCTTCGTAATCATGATTACCTGAATGTACAATTGATGAGGACCCCGTCGTAAATTTCAATGTTGACTGCAGCTGCTATGAGCACGACGAATAGTGGTATACCTGAAATTGAAAAGAAATGATTAGAAATTAATCAATTATACAAGTTGGGCGACGGAACAATGCCGAGATGTATAGCTGTCACGTTAGTAAGATGAAAAAGAAGAAATCTGGATGTACTGGTGTAATAACAGTCGATGAGGCAAGTTAGCTCAGTAGGTAAAGCGTCTGTCTGTCGAACCAAAGATCGTGGGTTTGAATCTTACCCGGGAGAATAACTTGTGTGTTTTTCATAGATTAAAGGTAGCTTACAGTGAAGAACAAAATAGCCCGTCACTCGGACAGGACTTTAAATGGAGGCCCCGTGTAGAAGAGAGTTTGGACCAGCTCTGCACGTTAATACGCTAAAGTTTTTCAGTTTGGATTCCCCCCTTTTACGGCATCATAAGCTTTCCATATAAAATATTCCTGCAGCAATGACGTCACGTTATATGAGGGCAGTGAGGTACCCAAATCTTCTCATCTTCTGGTATATTCGGGCAGTGGGATACCCAAATATGTAATTGTCCTATCCTCATCTAGTGAATGTTGAGAGAATGACCATGCATCATGCCACAAAAATAGTGTCATTATTTTGCTCGCTCTTTTCGCCCAAGCAAAAATATAGAAACGGGAAAGTAGATTTTCGGGTAAGAGGCCCCACGCCCCAGCCCCAAGCCCCCCCCCCCCCCCCGGAGAGATGTGAACCACTGATGATGCTCTGAAACCCTTACCCCAAGCCACCAGGCCGGCCTTGAGAACGAAGTGCGAAGCGTGGGCGGTAAAGACCTTGACGAGGGTCATGTACATGTGGACGGCCTCGACCCCGTTCCACATCAGCGAGACTAGGATGATGTAGATACGGAAGATGTTGGCGACACGGCACCCCATGACGTTGGTGCAGAAGGCCACGGAAGAGATGAGGAGGACGAGGAGGAGGAGGATGGCCACGCACAGGTTCACGTGGATGAGGGTCGGACGACCCCGCCGCAGCTTTCTAACGGGAGAAGAACAAAATCGAATAGGCAAATTGCGAAATTGAGACAGAAATTGATAAGATTTATCACTTCTTTAGGAGTTATCAAATTTTCAGGTTCCATTGAGTCAAGAAGTTGAAAGGGGGTAACAAAATACAATAAGGGGCGCTACTGGGGCTAATTAAGGTTTAAAAGGGCCAGTTACCCCGCCCCACCCCCCTCCTTCCGAAATACGCCACCGTCTATACGCTATCTGATGAAGATGATAACATAGCGTTCTAAAACGGTCTCAAACAGTTTAATGAGAGGTAGGCCTAACTTTCAATTGAATGAAAAGAGCTACCTTAAACATGAGATTGTAATAATAAGTCTCGGAGAGTAGGCCCGTATCTGACTCGGTAGTTTCGAGAAAATAAAACTTTGGAGAAAGATGACAGTTTCCACAATTAAATATAAAACTGTTGTATACTTACGGAAAGATAGCGTAGGTTATGATAGTGAGGAGTAGACTGATGATTGATATACTGTAGCCGATGTAACTTGTTATAGTCAGGCCAAGTGAATTCGAAATTCCCTGTCATGGTGAAAAAATAGAGATAAAAATCACACTCTTTTAATCATGAAAACAACTAAGGCATGGTAAACAAACAAAAAGGACGATATTGAATGTGATAAAAGCTGGGGTTAATGTCTAGCCTAAGATGCGAAATGTCAATACTATACCACTCTAGAGCAGTTTTAAGATAGATACCTTTGTTTAAATTCTGAAAAATTGCACATCAAATGTAGTTATACTGTATTGGTTAATAAGATATTTTACATAATATTCTGGCTCTAATCCGATACAGTTGAGTTCAGTAAGGATAACAAGGATACAGATAATATTTGATATTTTTATAGCGCTCATAGTCATAGCCAGCACTCAAGGTGCTTTAGCTAGCTAGGCTATGCCGATTTCGGTGCTCACAACATTAGGGGATTTTTACCTACACCTGGGTCTAAAGAGGCAAATGTAAATGAATGCCTTATCACCTCACAATTCCTACCATGAAACAAAATGCGGTCGTAATGTTTGTTTTCTTGGAGGATATGGTTTCTTTTTATTTAATGGAGTAAAACTAGTAACAAAGACAGGACAAGAAAAAGGATGTACCGTTATAAACTTACAATGAATTCAAGTGGTCCGGGTGCTGTTTCTGGTGTGGTCTATACGAAAACAGGCAACAAAAATAAGAGTTACATGAAGGAAAACTCCAACCAATTACGTCTACTTATTCACTACTTGTTTCTGCTTGTTCTCTTCTGGGATTTACTACGAACAATTCCAGAGTTTCTGAAGTGCTTTGGAGAGCATCAAACATATACTTTGTTTTCAATTGGCAATGGTAGAGGGCGGTTAACCATCAAAGTGCTTGCATTGACATAGTTTTGGTTTATGATGATTAGAATGGCGACGACGACATGGTGGTGACGATTATTTTTCTGGTGATGTGTACGATAGGAGTGGGGCAATAAAGATCATGGTGACGACGATGATGTTGATGTTTATAATATTAAAGGTAATACAAAGTTTTGGTATATGGTCATGAATTTGGTTCAAATGAACATATTGGAAGCATATGCGATCCTACAACATTCAGTGATCAATGTCGCGGTTGAAATCGAGTCTAAAGTTATGACATTGTAAATAATAAACTCGTTATGTTGTATAGCTCCCTCTCAAGGTCAAGATATTAATTAAGCTATAAAACAATGTTTCTTTACTAAAATTGACCGATTAGCTATTCCCGTTTGGAAATTATATATCACAGCTACATATTCTGAGATTTTCATGGTCGCAGCCTACCATTGTACGGCCGTAGGCGCCATTTGAAATTCATCAAAACTTACCGGGAGCACCGGTAAATTTTATATTCAATTTTGCTTGAAAGCAGAAGTGGTTTAGGGGCTAAATTTTCTATTACTTATGATACATCCACAGGGGCATTCAAATATATCAAAGTTGTAAAGAATCACTATCCACCCAATTTTCAAAATTTCCCAAAGCTTTGTATTACCTTTATGGGGGTAGAGTGATAAACAGTTATCTTGCCATCGAGAGTTTTTAAGGGAAGATGATAATGAAATAACATTAATAACCGACATAATGACCCTTAAAGATTGCTAAATTAATACTTGATATTCGGAGGTAAAACCTACCGGTTCCTGCGTTGGTATTGCATCCTTTATCAGACCAATGATTTCTAAGACGGTACACATACAGACTGTGTAGTTATCATTTGTAAAATTCATCGTGCAGTACGAAGAATCCCATTCAAGTTCAACTGCCGAGAATGAAGAAAAAAAAGAAGATATAATACGTGAAAGGGAATGGTATATCTTTGTTAATATCATTATTATCAATTATTATTATCATTATCATTAAAAAAAAACATATAACAGTTTACATACACTATGTGATTAACACAACAAAACAAGAAAATAGCATAATTCAATATAAGAAAGAATATAGAGCACCTAGAATTTAGACTAGAGACTGTAGAAGATCAAACAGAGGCCTTTGGCCTGTCAAGGGCTGGTCTCCAGGAATAAATTATATATATATAGTTAGGTACAAACATAATTCGGCTCAAAACATAAGATGATGATCTTACCATGCTGCACAAGATCAGGTACAGGTTCTCTAGAGCTATGTAGTCGAGCTGATCCACAGGCAAATCCAGCCCAGTCTGGTAGATCACCCTAGGAGATGGTTCAGGGGGGAGGGGGAGAGATAACAATAATCCGCATTACGTTATTAATGAAAGTCCTCATGGTTTGCCTTCATTAAACAAAACATGAATGTAATAAATCGAGGCAAAACCAACAGGAGAAAAAACTTGTGAAATCTTCAAATGAATATTTGATCTAGCAACATTCCCGATTAACAGAAAATACCGATTTGATGGCGAAGGAAATACGGAATACACATTTTTTGTTATTGATTGTTTAACAGATGAGCCTTAATATATACTTTGAAATGTCCTTTAAATAAAAACAAGCAAACAAGAATCGAAAGGGAACGTTTAATTTTCGGTGTGTATTGGAGGAGTAGCATATGAATAGGAATCTGTCATTACTTCAAGCTTACCCCTTATTTTGCCGAAACAATTAGCTCTTTTCTTTCCTTTTTATAAATATATTTAAACCGAATTCTTCCCCCTACTTAACATGAGAAAAAAAAAACTGTAATTATCATTTCAAGGACCCCTTATTGTAAAATACCTTACATAGGCCTACGGAACATAAAAGAACGTTTTCGAAACGGACTTGACAATAATTTTGTATGTACCCTTATTTTCCAAAGAAACTAATTTGTATTGTTATTTTAAATTAAACAGCTGTTTTTGCCCAAAAGGCACTCATTCATTAGAGGCTTTGTTTAACAATATTAAACCTGGGATGCACGGCCCTATGTCATATCAGTGTATGTGATATGGTGTAATATTGAAGCCCTACAAAGATTGTGCTTCGAAATGATCAAGAAGTGCCTCAAGTAAAAATCTTTGAGTGACCGGTTTTACCATACTCGTTTTCCCCAATAGACTGTAGTGTTAGGAAAACGCAAAATTTGATTTCGATTTCCGATCATAAATCTCTTGATATTCAGACAGGCGAACGGCTTGTAAAAGTCATGGGGCTCCTGACTGACCTAAAGTTTTATAATTATCATTGCAGCATGAGCTAAATCCAGGATTTTGTTTCAGAATCTGAGACAAAGTTACCTAATCCCTTTTAGGTCCCAGCAAGCGGAAAGAAACGCAGACTTTTGTTTTGTTTTCCTTTAAAAAAAAAGTTTATCCGGGAGATGTGTATGGTGAGATGAAAAACCCAAAGTTTGATATCCTAGTTACCTGACCATCAGTCGTATGGTAGAAGGTGATGGAGAGCGGTTCGGGGATCTCTTCCAACGGCACACCGTCATTGTATGCCTTGATGTATACGAGCACAGTTTCATCAACGGGGGCGATCTGGGATAACTCGCTCACGAAGAATTTTCCTGTATGACGACGGTGAGCATATTAGAGAAAAAAAAGATAGTATAAAAGAGGAAACTTTAGTTCATAAAAACAAGGAAATGCATTAAGCTACTAAAACTGAAAAACATTACAGGTATTGATAATAATGTATATAATGTAATCTTGACAAATGAATAATGCATATTTATTCTTCTCAAAGATCATTCCGAATAAAAGCCTCGAAGAGGCCGGAGGGGGTTATTATGAAGTAGTAATTTAAACAGTTTGATTAAAGATCCTTGAGAATTACTATTACCGGTGTCAAATTAGTTTATCAGATATTTAATTACTATATATATTATGAATGTATCTAAATACAACGAGATATCTAAATCATCCTCCCCATAACAATGGCACATTCATCATACCTGTGTAGTAAACAATAGCGGTGGCCCTTAGAATAGACGTAGGTACGGCATACGCCTCAGGGTCTCTCCTATTCAACCGATCATCAAAGAAAGTCCTGTTCCGCCTGGTTTCGCGATCTCTATCCCGAATTCTATGAGATCTTCCATCTGTTTGATTTCGTCGTTTTACAGCTGGAATACAAAAGACAAAATAGGCCAAATGTTGATGGAAACTACTTTCTTGTTTGATATATACTTTTATATACTTCACTTAAGAAATCCAGCCATCTGATTGGTCGAAATTGCAGTCGTGATTTTAGCCATTACCGTAAAGAAACGAAAAATGCCTAAACCATTTAAATGTCCAAGAGTAAAATCCCTCAAAATTCCAGTTACCGGGAAAATAATAAAATCTTGCTGCGATACCCATTGGTTTACGTGTTAAAATGTTTTTTGAGCAAACGCGGACACCAAAGTGTGCTTTTTGTCTGCTATTCCGAACTGATCGAAAATTTCAGTCATTTTTCCGACGGTGATAAACATACAGTTTCTCAGATTTATCGTGATGTTTTAACAAATCTTCACTTGATAAAAGGATAAGGTAAGAATTTTTGGTAGATTTTTGTTTGAATTCGGCATATAAAAGGGATATCGACTGCTTTAATACTCGAGGACAGGCTGTTTCTATACTTGCTCTCGGAAATTTGCCTCCGCTGCTATCACCACGAGGCGCGACACCCACCCAGGCGCGCCTCGTGGTGATAGCAGCGGAGGCACATTACCCTTGAGCATATAAAAAAAACAGTCCTCTCGTAGCAGCCGATATCTGTATAGTATTCTCCTTTTCATGAATTTGTCTGAACCTATTATGACCAAGAGAACGGAGACTTTCGAAAGTCTACTTAAGGTCAAATTGCGTATAGAAATCATCTTCGGATTATGTAATATATAATTGTACTGTTCGCACAGTATTTTTTAAATAATAATAATTATTAAACAAAAACTGTTTCTGAAAGCTTAAAATTTATACACCACATTTCCTGCAGAAAGTGTTGTTTTTTGTTTGTTTTGTTTTGATGTGGTGCATAATTGAAAAAATAATACAGATACATTGATTGATGTATACGATTATACAATGTATATATAAGATTTCCGCAATTCCCCATTCTCACCTGCAATTTTTCCCCATGGGAAGTCAATGGAGACAACTGGTTCCGGTTCAGAAGTCCCCTCAGTATCTGGCGCCACCACCCATCTGTTGGGTAAATGTTCGACATATTCAGGTGTCGTCTGCTCGACTTCGATGTAAAGATTGCGACCGTTATGTGTCATTTTGTCGCCGAGTATACCCATCTTGACGCGTTCCGTGTAGATTTCGAGATTATCCGCAATACTAGATATGAAGAAGGAAAATAAAGTTGGAATTTTTTCTTATTTTTTATTTTTAGCGAAAGGATAATGTTCAGTATATAGGTCACGCGATTACATTGTACAAAAAAAGAAGAAAACTTCCTGGAAACGCAACTGTCTATAATGATGACCCATGTTTACCCCCTCCAGAAGGAAATGCGTGTTTTAAAATATGTCTATACTGGCTAATCATGTATGGCCACTTTTTGTTAGTTCTTTTCCCGAACCATGTTGGATTTATTATATGTACTCCGTATGTATTCTACTTTTTATGAATACAAAAATAATATCAATAACCCTTGAGTAGCCGTAATAGACAGGTTAGACTATACATCACTCAACAAAATAAAGTAGAAAAAACGTCTCAATAATGGATAAGAGTCACGTGATATGATATTGACACTGGGACTTTGTGTCTCAAATATAGAATCAAAATGATCTCTTAATCCGATCAGTAAACCGGCCGCGAAGTGCATGAATTTCTTTCAACCTTCACCCGAATACAGATAACAACATTGGTATTGCCTAGAAGCGGAAAAAGACCAACATCATCCCCCTTTATCGCAAGACGTCCATTAATCTTTCAGAGTTTTTGACCGCGTAAAGCACTTAAACAATCTGATGTAATTAAATTACTCGGAAAAGATTTTTAACATTTGATAAGTACATGAATGTCGACCCCCCCCCCCCCCCCCCAGATCAATAGCGATGCAATTTAGGGAACAATTATCGGTACACCAAGGGCACATATCCTTATGTTAAGTCATGCTAAGGAAGGTTACAACAAGAAGAAAAAAAGTTGCTAAAAACTATTGTCGTGAATAATTAAAAGCACAAATAAAGACTAACAAACAGATAGAAAGTTAAAAACACAAAGAAGAGGGCGGAAAGATTCTTGAAGAACGCAGGTTGGCTAGTGAGAGAGAGAATGTGTGCCGATAGAGACAGTGGTAAAGAGATTGAGTGGAGAAAGGGGTAATGGATCGAGATATATAATAACAAAATAAAAAAAAGACTGATGAGATCACCATGGCATGTTTCACTTGGTCACAATCAACATGGCGCATGGTCTTGGGATTGCCCAACAACACGGTAGGGCTATTCGCCATATTGTGCCCAACTCGAACCGGGTTGGCTAAACTCTCTTAATCAATGGCTCGATCTCGAATCGGTCGACACTCATAACAATAGGGTTATAAGGCCTAAAATAAAAGCTTGTTGCATTGCCCTTTGGGTGCCAAAACATGGGTCGGTCGGTCGGAAAAGTTTTTTTTTTTTTAAACTTTTTTTTTGTCGCCCTCTTTGGGCCGATATTTTTCAGATTTGAATGTTTTGTGTTTTTTTTTTTCGTTCTTTTCCCGCCCTCTTTTGGCTGATATTTCTCAGTTTTTAATGCTTTAATACATGCGTTTTAGCGTCATCATTCCATTGATATCATTTTCCCCTCATAATTATATATGGTTTGCACGAGTGAGAATTTTGGAATAATTTGATTTTATGCATTTATATCCCATTTAAACAAACAAAATACTTTTTTTTATTTTTTATTCAGTAGTAAAAAAAAAAATCTAAAAAACGGTTAAAAAAAAGACAAATTTAAAATGCCGACCGTAGATTTTCAGATTTTGGGATCGGTCGCAAAGGGCAATTCAACAAGTTTTTGTTTTAGGCCTAACAGAAAATCTTCAAGCAACTTTTTTTTATAGGATTATTGGCACACATAAAATTAAATTGGCTTTTCAACTGTCTTGTTATCTGCAATGGGTAAGTCGATCGAACTAGTTTGCATGCACAAACCCGTGTCATTCCTTGTGCTGGCCTAACAGTGTCTGCACGTGAGACTAGGCTGCACGGCATGTTGTATTAATTAGCTCATTACTGTAGCTGCTCCGGACACTGCCAGAGACTGACAAATCTAGGCTCTGCTCAATAAAAGGCTTTATAAATTCTGGTAAAATGTCGAATAAGAGCCTGGGCCTGCAGAACTTTGAACCTACGTACCTGAGGCAAGAGCTGTGGGCCTTCAGCAGCGTCCAAATATCAATGTCCAGGATGCGGTCGGCAAGGTTGACAACCTCTTGCCCAAGCTCCGAGGTGACGGTGTAGAGTCCCTCGACTCCGGCGCTGACGGAGGTGTCGATCACCGAGGCGACCATGAGCACGTCGACTTCGGTGAGGTAGTCGATGGGGACAGAGTTTATCAAGAGACTGGCTTCACGGAGGTGGTAGATGATTCGGGTGACGTTGTTACTGTTAAAGTTGTTGCCGGGAGTGTTGCGGATCTAAGGAGATTGACGCATATAGTGATCGACAAATCTAAGGGGATTGCATGAAAGAACTTCACCAGTAACTGCTGCGGTCATGTAAAAGTGGTACCATTCAAATAACCTCGTGTGCGACAGGCATTTAAGAGAATCATTGTTATATATAAAATACAAAATAAGGTTATTAGTATCATTACTATTAATCATGACATTAAAAGGAAACGATTATTATTGTTATCATTAGTATTATTGCCATACCCTGCTGACCGTATCCAGACACCTACCCCCTGGACATCCACCCCCCCCCCCCCCCGGATAACCATCCCCAGTCAACTACCCCCTAGGACAACTACAGCCGGACAACTACCCCCTAGGGCAACCACCTTCTAGGACGACTACCCCCCCCCCGGACAACTACCCCCTGGACAACTTCCCCCTAAGACAACTACCCCCTAGTAAAACTACCCCCGGAAACAACTACCGCCTAGGAAAGTCGTCCAGGGGGTAGTTGTCTGAGGGTAGTTGTCCGGTTGGTAGTTGTCTGCGGGGCAGTTGTCCTCGGGGGTAGTTGTCAGGTGGGTAATTGTCCGGGGAGTAGTTGTCCTAGGGGGTAGTTGTTCTAAGGGATAGTTTACTGGGGGGTAGTTGTCCGGGGGTGGTTGCCCTAGGGGTAGTTGACGGGGGGGGGGTGGTTATCCGGGGTGGATGTTTAGGGGGTAGGTGTCTTAGAACCCCTGCTGACATACCATATCCAAGATTTCCTCCCTGACCGCCTTGCGGATGTCGTCCAGCATCCATGTCGTCTCCGAGCTCCATCGACAGATGTCGGTCACCGGCTCGCCCCAGAAAGCCCCCTCGTAGAACAGCTGCCTCAGCCCCTTTCTTACCGTTGGTGGGTAGCAGGGACGATAGGCTACCATCATGGGAGGGGCGGTGGGGAAGTACTCCTCCAGCCAGCCCCCATTAGGGCAGGGTAAGAAGGCGTACTCCCCCGCGGGGGTGTAGTCCCATTCGAAGGTACCCTTTAGGTCGGTTACGTTCTGTCGCGGGCACATATCTGGGGGAATAATAATAATAATGATAATAATAATAATAATGATAATTTAACTACGTAACTACATAATAATAATAACCATAACAACAAAAACAAGGATAGATAGATTGATAGATATATGAAATCGACAAAAGAAGAAAGGCACAATTAACTATAAGCCAAATCAAACTTTTAAAAAATTCTACTTCGACTGATCCGATATTTCTAATCTCTCGAGGGAGAGTATTCCAGAACAAAGGCCCTGCATGAGCAAAGGTTCACTGCCCCCCCTCCCAACAGACACACACACACTTTTGAGAAACATGTCGGCTTGCACAGTGGCGTAGGGTGGGTCCAGATCATGAGCGGGCATCGGAACTTTTTTTTGGACGGGGGCTCACGGCAGGCGCCCCCTGTTCCCGATTTAGCTACGCCACTGCATGTACATTTTAATATATACCTTTGTACAGTAATATGTATTTAATATTTATATAGAGTTATCTTTGGATTATTCATATTTGGTATTACTAATGTTATCATTGCGTCCCCTTTGCCTTGGAGGGGCAATTGTTGTGACCCTATGTCTCCCCTCCTGGCGTAACTGATTGGGGATCTGGTGGAGGTGGATATCTATAACAGGGTTTCCCCCTACCCTTATACGAATAGTGCAGTGGGTTCTTAACGTGCAAAGGTAGTGACTCTCCGCTACACGGGACCTCCATTTAACGTCTTATCCGAGGGACTGAATGTTTTCCACTGTAACCTATATTGCGGATAAGAAACAGGGGAGGGACACGTTAATATGCAACGCAGGCTTCAGTGAGTTCAGTCATCCGTCTGGTTGGGATTATAACCCACGATTTTTGATTCGACAGACAGACGCTTTACCAACTGAGCCAAATCGTTTCCTCGTTCCTCATTCTGATTCTCGATCCTGGTTTGTATGGTAAAGCCCCTTTCCCACCGGATCTGCGTAGAGTTGCGTAGTGTGGCGTACCGACGACACCGACATTAGGCTGTGTATTTATGAACAAAATATTGCTTAAGGGTAGTCCCTGCGTAGGTTATGCGTAGGCTGGCGTACGATGGCGTATGGTTACGTACCCTGTGCATAGGCACCGCGTACGTCCTACGCGTACGATTGCATATATCAGACCAAAGAGATACCAGCATCAGACTTAGGGTTGCGTACGTTTACGTAGGCCCGGCGTACAGGTTTGCTTACGGTTGCGATCGGTTGCGATCGGTTGCTAACTGTGCGCGCAAGCTTTTACTGCTTCGTCGGAATGGCGTAGGGAAGCTTACTATTACGTATGATAGGTGTGCTGTTGCGTAGTGTTTCGTAATGTTGCGTAAAACATGCGTACTTTCTGCGTCTAGTGTCTACGCCGAAAGTACGCGAAAATCCGTCTAGCGTACCCCGTTGCGTCCCTCAGTGTATAGTTACGTAGGCCAGTGTAGGGCAGCGTACGCTCGGCGTATTCGGTACGCAACACTACGCAGCTCTACGTATGACCTGGTGTGAAAGAGGCTTAAGTACTTGAATAAACCAGTCTATCAAAGAAATTGGGTTGTCAGGACACTTAACAAACGTAAAGCTGCCACGTTTTTCCGTTGGCATTAAATGATACGAATTCAGGTCAGTCAATATGCATGTGCTTCTTTGGTCATAAATCCATCTAAAAGATAAATTATGCCCCGTGCTTCAGTGTATCATTTTTAAAATGACGCAATTAATCTAGACTTTCACAGAGCCTTGTCTCAATCCATATGATGAACTTTAATTATATACGTTGTCTCTACTCACATGTCCGCTGCGCCATTTCACACGCGTAATGAGCATATTGGCCCGAATTCACAAAGGAGGTTTAAATTTAACCCATGGTTTTTTAAACCGTGGGTTAAATTCAACCCGCTGTTTAAACCACCCCTCTGAGCAGGCTAAAAATTAGACGTCATACGACGCTGTTAAACCGTGGGACAAATCTAAACCTCCTTTGAGAATTGTAAAATGATAACACATGGTCTGAAGCATGGTCTAAATGAGGCTTAATCCATGGGCTAGATTTTAACCTCCTTTGTGAATTCGGGCCAATGTGTTTATCTCGAAAAGCAAATGAATATTCAAAGGTTCCAAAACGAAATGCAAGAAAGAACACATATGATGACCATGTATCAAAGAAATTGACAGTAGACTTTTATACAAAGGATAACATCCTAAATAAACTTAAAGCCCCAGTCCCATATAAAGCCGGACCAGCACGGTTTAGCCCAAACTTACAAGAGGTTTTTGACAATACTTTTTGAAAAGCCTGCTGCTCAGTCATCGGTGGCAGCACAAATAGGAATATGGCATCATTAGTCAGCGTATTAGTTACCCTTTACTTTGACAAATGATTCAACGTCACATAGGTTATAACTAATTAGAAGCTACTAAAGTAGGATACTCTTTTTTATGCAAACTATATCGATAGAAATCAAGATATTCAATAATGGAGAAATGATTCTACATTGCCTCGGTTTGTTCCCGGGAATTTTCTTTTTCTCCAGACTATACGAGGCAAATAATATGACTAAGCATTTAGTAAAGTACAGTATACAGTTTCACTTTCCAGTAGAAATAGGTTGTTTTGATCGCAGGAAATGAGCTGCCTGGATTAAAATATTCTTGTTTTGCTCTCAAATCGAACCTGGAGCATTCATCAAGGATGGTTTTAACAGGGCGTATAAACTAATGTGCTTTTATGACGCTCTTCTCGCAGAGATGCATATTGATTCTTCTCCAAACAAAGTCAGCCGTTATTGCCAGATGCTCTGAGTCCGCAGAAGACCTTCTTTGGAATACTTTATTGATCTTTCTAAAAGTTAAGGTAAATATAAAAGTGAAGCGACTCTGACAATAAAAAACATTTAAATGAACGATTGATTCTTATTTTCTTCCTATTGTTTCTTACCTTGCTGTATGTGAATGAAAAAACTACGTGGAATTACTCAAGGTTTGTGGTCTTTTAAATGCATCGCAACATACCTCTACTCAGGGGCGGATCCAGCCGGCAGCAGGAGGGGGGCGGGGGCCCAATTCATGAGCAAATATATTTAGTGGCGAATCGGTCCCCTAACCCTTGTCAAAACCAATTGGACTCGCAGTGAACGATTAGGGCTCTGTATTAACAGTCCAGTATCCGTTTTTTCGAAGTATTTTGCTGTTTTAGGTTTTCCGAAGATGTCTCTGACATTTTAAAGTGTGATTCTGGTTAAATAAACGGTAATTGTCAAGTTGCTCATTTACAGAGATATTCGAGTTCACAAATTAAATCAATCCTTAAAACTGTATCCTTTATTGCCTGGACTAAAGAGACAACAGCCATTGCCATGGATTTAAACTTTAATATTATTCCATCGCATATATTTCAAGCTTTAGAGAGAAATAATTATCATGACATAAGTAAAGAATACGTTACTAAGCATCAGTAGAATGTATTCGGGTTAGAGTTAAAGTCAGTGATATAGGCCTGTGTTCAGGATTACAATTTTTAATGTGGAGGTTGGTTTTTCTGCAGTTTATTATCTTCTGTTTTTATTTTCAAACAGGAATAAGTTATCATGGCATTCATACGACGAGCACCTCTTCTACGCTGTCTATCATTGGTTGTAGCGTGTATTCTAACACCGACGCTCATCCAAACCATACACCAAGATGCCATGTTTACTCATTCTATGATATGTTATTATGAGGCCGAGCAGAAGAAAGCTGATTGCTCTGAGCGTGGGTTGGACTCCATCCCTCAGAATCTTCCAAACGATATTAAAGAACTGAATGTCGCGTTCAACAATATCACTTTCATCTTGAGTTCTTCTTTCAAGAGATACCCTTTGATCCGGGTCGTGGATCTTACCTATAACAACATCAGAATGATAGAATCTGCATCTTTTTACACTCTAAAGGAATTAAATCACTTAATCCTGTCATACAACCCTCATCTTGTTTTACCGGCTACAGACCTATTCAGGTGGTCTAAGAACCTGTCCACCCTTGCACTGTTGTCTTCGAATCTGAAACTGCTTCCAAACGACACTCTTAAATGGAGCCCGTCTGTAGAGACTATAAACCTTGCCGTCAACAAACTCACTTTCGTTAACATGAGCCTTTGTGGCAGAGTAAAGGAAATTAGCTTGGCTTTTAATAAAATCGAACATCTCACCGCAGAATCTTTTATCTTCGGATGTCAAAGTGATTTTGTGGATCTGTCCGGGAATCCTATTAAATCAGTAGACCCAAACGTTATTGCATCGTTGCGTGTCCGATCACTGGTCCTTGGATACAACCCTTTGACACTGATACTGAAAGATATTTTTAGCGGGATCTGTCGCTCTAAAATAGTGGAGCTCGCTATAATTTATTCCAATTTCAAAGTATTGCCACGAGATTTCTTTGGTCACTTGCGTAATTGCTCTCTTTCCGTGCTAAGCTTATCCAGCAACAAGGTACAATCCCTCTCTCCATACGTGTTCTCAAACTTGACAAGACTCGTGAAACTTGATCTATCGTACAACAAAATCCAATCCCTCTCTCCATACGTGTTCTCAAACTTGACAAGACTCGCGGAACTTAATCTATCAAACAACGAAATCCAATCCCTCTATCCATACGTGTTCTCAAACTTGACGAGACTCGTGGAACTCGATCTATCGCAAAACAAAATCATCACTGTTGAACCGGTATTCTTTCAAGGCATGCGGGAGCTAAAAGTTTTGAACTTGAACTCCAATGAAATAGAATATATAAACCCCAATTCCGACGTATGGGCACTGGACTTGAATGAGTTGCACTTACGCAGCAATTCTTTGACACAAATCATAACGTTAACATTTTTCGGTTTGCGAAATCTAACGCTGTTAGATCTGAGCTTGAACAAAGACCTATTTAACCTGATAATCGCGTCGTCTTCGAAACTGACGGGAATTCAAACCATCGCCTTGAACTATTGCAGTCTTTACAGATTTCAACCGGTAACCCCGAACTTAACATCCCTTTTCATGAATAACATGAACATCCCAAGGGGCGTTTGGACTCCTAGAATATCCCTCAAAGACTCACAAGGCATTGAAAATTTGGAAATCCGTGAATCGAAGCTATTGTCCTCTGATCTCTGGGATAAAACCCTGAATGTCTCTGTTTTTGACGGATTGTCAAATCTTATTACTTTAGATCTGAGCCACAATTATTTAGACCTTTATACTCCAGATGAATTTCCAGCTAGGATCTTCGAACAACTCTCTGCTCTTCAGAACCTTAGTTTAGAAGCCTGTCATATTTCATGCCTTCATCCATTAGCTTTTACGGGATTGGAATCGCTTCGGGTGCTAAATCTAAGTGGAAACGTAATTCAACAACTTAATTTTGATATATTCAAAATGTTAGATCAAGTGACAATTATCGATCTTGATGACAACCTTTTGGCATCCCTTGATGAACAACTATTCTCGAACAATCCTAGACTGACTACTCTTTTGCTATCAAACAATAAATTAACCCGTCTCAACCAGACGACATTTGAACCGATAGAATCTTCGCTTCTATCTTTCGATTTGTCATTGAACCCTATCGACTGTAACTGCGATCTGCGATGGTTCCGCGGTTGGATGAGTGGACATATTGACGTCATTGATGAGGACAGAACCGTCTGTTCATCGGCCTCTTTACAGCCTCTTCGCGGGAAACCTTTGCTTGATTTCGATCCCAATAAACTGTGTGGGCTTAACGTTGTTCTTGTATGCTTGACTCCTCTCGCCGGCATTTTCTTGGTTGTCATCGTCGTAGTCCTTTATCGCAACCGATGGCAGTTGAAATACAAACTCTTTCTCTTGAAACTAATGGCAATTGGATATAAAGAGATGAGAGACGCCCGGGACCACAACGACTACGAGTTTGACTTGACTATCATCTTCTACGATGACGACGAAGAATGGGCTCGTCAAGAACTTCAACCAGCTCTGGAAGAACGGCTTCCGCAGTTCCAGAGGAATGTCTTCGGTGATCAAGACCTCATCATTGGTATGCACTACCTGGACGCCGTCGACTACGTGGTGAGCCATAGTTACAAAACACTCATTCTACTCAGCAGAGCCGCTGTGCACGATCGCTGGTTCATGCTCAAACTTCGCACCGCCATGGACCATGTGAGCGACACCGAGACCGAATTCGTAGTCGTGGTCTTTCTCGAAGACATCGCTGACGAGGAGTTACCATTCTTGGCAAGGTTATATTTAAGTGACGGCAGACCCTACCAACATTGGACCGAGGACGTGAGAGGACACGATTTTTTCTGGAATAAACTGGTGAAAAATCTCACCATTAATCTCAGGACCAATGACTTGATCCCCAACGAGTAGTAGCGGTCTGACTTTTTTCGGGCTAGTTTGTTCTGCGTCTCATATTTTTGTATATCTGATTCACGCTTACTGGAGCTTGGATCAGACTAAATATGAAGTGGCAAACACATCTGATGTCAATTTATATTCAGAAATCCATATAATAATGTGGTCATGCATAAGTTATGAAGAATTAGCAAAAGTAACTCTTTATGTTACTCTAGACCAGGAATTCCCAAAGTCCGGATCGCGGGGCATGTTAATCCGGATTGCCGGGGAGGCTTCTTTTTAACCTTAAGATTCCACTCTGTCCCTATCTGTTTGGTACCGAATGTGTATATACATTCGACCAAAGGGTATCATGGGTATTGCGTAGTGTCAAAAATCACCGCGCTACCAAAATGAACATTTCCCTATAAACTATGTACTGTACAAAATGCAGAATTGTTATTTCTAGGATAATTATGTGAATGACCTTGGCTGAGAGCGCGAGCTCATATTTTGATTAATTTTTAGGAAATAAAATTATTTAAATTGAATTGAATTGTGTACCAAAATAACCCGGTCTTTTTAGGGTTAAACTGTAACAATTCCCCTCAGATCAGATATAGGATAAAGACCTAAACACAAGTGCCATTACTGTAAATGTTAGGAGCAGATTGTTTGCATTAATGCTTTCGTCTTACAATCATTCCATTTGTGCCAATGTTTAGGCGGATTTTTGCCGGAAAACAGTGCTACTTTTCCCACTGATATACCCTACATGTATACCAACTGTTTTAACTCTAAGCATTAAGGTACGTGTACGTATATTATCACAAACCTATATTTATGAAAATAATTTATTAAGTAAACTAAATTTGCCCATTGTTTCGGACCATTTAGCTTTCATGAAAATCACATCTGGACCGTCAAGGAAAAAGTTTGAGAACCCCTGCTCTACCACTGAGCCATCGCGCCTCCTAAAAGTGGGCTTATACTCGTATGCAAAACAAATTTCCGTACAAAAACACACACCCACACGCACAGCGGTTTTTTGCAACATGACTATTCATCCAGGTTAAACTGTACTACGTTTTAATATGTTGTATTATTTTCTTCTTTCCATTTTATCTTTGTTCTGTACTAATCTTAAGTTTACGTCTTTCATAAATAATACGTTATCACGATCCGGGAGTTAAAAATAACGCAGGATACTATTTCTAGCTATAAAGTTAAGTAATAATGTTTGTTTAGTAAGACTGATTCGAAAGCCAAAGTCCCAAATGCTAAAAATTGGACAGTCATGCTTTTTTGTTTATAACAATCAGTTTTGGTTTTGATCCAGCTCTCCAACATTTTCACTTAACTCATAGCAGTTCACAGAAACTTTTCTGCAGGTCTAAATGAATCGACTTTTCCTCCTCAAATATGAAACAATTTTTCGTATTTTCCACTCTTTCATTATTAAAAACTAAAGGCTGTTTGAATCAAAATTACATCAACAAACATCAACTACAAATTGCCAATTTGAACACACAAAAAAGTGATTATGAATTCCACTCTCCGTTGCCATTTCAGAGATTGCAATATAAAAAATAAAGGGTCACTAAAAGATAACATTATCTTATAGGTTAATTTCTATTAGCTTTGAAAACAACTAGTCATTGCATACTCGCAATACATTTGTACAAACAAGATTTTTTTTCTATTTCGTATTTTTCAGTGTCAATCTATAAGGTGTATTTGATAAAAAGATCAATTAAGTTTGCGTTTTGTAAATATCTTAGTGTAGTGTCTAAATTGTCTTGATATTGGTTATATTTGAAATGTTATAATTCAGATATCATCGAATTTATATTGATAACGTGTATAAGCAACGATTATCGGCATCTGCAAAGATGTATTTGATAAAAAATATCAATTAAGTTTTTTTGTATGTAAATATCTTAGTGTAGTATGTAAATTGTCTTGACATTGGTTATATTTTAAATGTTATAATTCAGATATCGAATTTATATTGATAACGTGTATAAGCAACGATTATCGGCATCTGCAAAGATGTATTTGATAAAAAGACCGATTAAGTTTGTGTTTTGTAAATATTCTAGTGTAGTATCTAAATTGTTCTTATATTGGTTATATTTGAAATTGTATTATTAAGATATCATCAAATATATATTGATAACGTGTATAAACAGCGATCATCGGCATCTGCAAAGATTTATTTGTCAAAAAGATACATACATACGTACATATTGATATTTAGATAGCGCCTGTACATAAATATGCTCAAAGCGCTTTACATTAGTAAATACAACAGAATAATTATTTTGCTCTCAAAGTGCATACACTGTAAGATCAATTAAGTTTATGTTGTATAAATATCTTAGTGTAGTTTCTAAATTGTCTTGATATTGATTATATTTGAAATTGCATTATTAAGATATCATCGCATATATATTGGTAACGTGTATAAACAACGATCATCGGCATCTGCAAAGATGTATTTGATAAAAAAGATGTATTTGATTTTAAAAAATATCACTTAAGTTTTTGCTGTGTAAATATCTTAGTATAGTATCTAAATTATCTTAATATTAGTTATATTTGGAATTGTATTTTTTAAGATATCATCGCATATATATTGGTAACGTGTATAAACAACGATCATCGGCATCTGCAAAGATGTATTTGATAAAAAAGATCAATTAAGTTTGTGTTGTGTAAATATCTTAGTGTAGTATCTACATTGTCTTGATATTGGTTATATTTGGAATTGTATTATTAATAAAAATCATCGAATATAATGTTGATAACGTATATAAGCAACGATCATCGGCATCTGCAGAGATGTATTTGATAAAAAGATCAATTAAGTTTGTGCTGTGTCAATATCTCGGTGTAGTATCTAAATTTTCTTGATATTAATTATGTTTCACATATTCATTTATTAAGGTATCACCAAATAGATTAGTAAAGTGTATACGCAACGATCATCGGCACCTTAATACTCTTTTGGAATAATTTTTGAATGTTTATTACGGTTGTTTTTGTTTTGTGTAGGCCTACGTAATAATGTTATGTCAATATATTTTGTAGTTCTCTTTTGGTCCAGGGTATATGTGTCTATCTAAACAGTATGAAAGTGAATATGATTGCTTCTAGATATAGTCACATTGTGATCGTCGCCCGGTTACAATTTCTTGTCATATTATGTTTAATCATGTATATATATTATCAGTCTTTTATTTTTGTGCATTGAATTAACAATAAAATATCTTTCAACAAAAAAAACATTGTATCACAACGTGACGATTAAACGGTATGTTATCACTGTGTGTGAAGGTGCGATCGCAAATACTTTCGAGAATTCGATATAAAATCATGTTCAGATTACGGGACACGTCTGTAAAGTGTGTACATTTCAAAGGGCGGTGGACAAGAGTCGAATTGTTGTTTACAAGACAATTGAAATTGACTAGCTTGATTTTTTTTTCTCGACAGTCTTTGCGATTATGTTTGACGAGACAATAATCGCCCGTGTTCTACTATGATTGAAACCCGACGCCAGGCTTAAAAAAAACTTGGTAACATTGTCCAGATGAGAAAAAATGGTGCTGAGGTAGTGACGTCAATGCTAGATGTACAATTAAAGATAATCTGGAAGTTTGAGTGAAAACAGACCATTACTAATGATACAAATTTTGAAACACTTCTCTAATCGATTCCTAAATTCTCCCAACTATATTATCATCATTATAATTTAATTTTAGGGGAATGTAAATCGTCACAAAGCAACTAAGTGGCTTTATATTTCCAAACATTTAAGTGTTGACAGATTTTCTAAAGTTTGTTTTATGTCTTATTTTCATGAAAAACGGTTGGGAGAATTCAACAAATTGGTTGGGAGAATTTACTGTTAGAGGGGGTTACACGTTGACGCCTTCATAAATAAATATCTTTGTGGTTTGAGAATTTGATCAGGATTTTTTTCATGTAAGAGGATTAGTACAGTAGACGAAATATAAATAAGTAACATGTCATACAAAAAGAAAAATTATCAACCTTCAACAATGTTACCGGTTCACTTTAAACTTTAGTCCTAAATCGGGTTTAACAAAGGGCAAGTCCACTCCAAAATTAACTTTCTTTCAATAGAAGCAGGAGAATCAGACAAACCAATGAATTTTTAATGACATGAAAAACTTTGAAAATCTATATTCCATAGTTTTTCATACTTTAACAAAATCATAACTTCCTTATTAATTATCCGATTTTACTCAATTTTGCTTGGCTCTGTTTCTCTTGATTTTCTGCATTTATTAAAAGCAAATTATTTTGGGAGTAGACTTGGGCTTTAAACGTGATCTTATACTCGGGGTCGGGTTTAACTGATGTGGTGGAATACGGATCTGTTGGTTTGTTTTCGGACAAATTAGCAATGTTTTTGCTCCCATTTCTCTGAATACTTATCGCATCACACCGCCGCAGTCAAAATATGCCAAAGCTGTGCGATTAGAATCAAATAAAGCTATTAATTGCCTAAATTTAGCTCCTTCAAATATCTTAATTCAACAATCAAACATATTAACTAGATAAAACTGTACCAGGAAGGCTGGGCTTTTAATCCGTAGTATAGGCCATCGCATTGCGTCACATGGTGACAATATTGGATGTGTTTATCATTAAGGATAAATCGCAAGGTAGAATTTATTAGGCAAGTTCTATATCGAGTTATCACTAATCACATAGTACCAAAGTTTAAAGTTTTCTCGCCATGGTCATTGGTCACACCCATACATCTTAAGTATTCATATTGTGCAATGCATGAAAAAAGAGTATAATAAATTTTAACTGTTTGACATTAGCTGCGGGTTTTTTCTGCTTTTGGACCATTACCTAATTTTTGCTATTAATTCGGAAAGGTATACTACGAGTTTGGTCATCTTTTTTCCTTTTTCTAAATTGCCTTGGGAACGTGCGCATTATTTTAACATCAATTTTATAACACTTGAGCGAGACGTCTAAATCATCCTCATAGTTAAGTCAGCAAATCCGTATTGGCGACATATTTGAATATTCTTGATCCTTGTCGCTAATTGCATCAAAATTTGTTATTTTTGGAATGTTTCTTAGAAATTCTTTAAATCATTATCAAATGGTTTATCTTTCCTATGAATTTTTGAAGTTGTCATCAGTGAAAAACAAATTGACGACACTGTGACGTATCGATCATGCGAGCTCCCCTCAAATTTGCTCTGTACATGCAGAAGATTTCACAAGTTTTCATCTTCTTAGTTAATGATGACGGATTTTTTGCATACAGGAGTTGTTTAAAAAAAAAAATTGCATTAACTATATTTAGAGTGAATGTATGATTAACATTTTCTAAAGGGAAAATATAGACTTTTACATTTTTTTAGCACGCGGAAATGGGGGGGGGGGGGGGACGTCGCAAGACATGTCACAGATTTGCCAATTTGTGTTTAGTTGATTCTACCTAGAAAAAATCAATACAGTTCTTAATTCTTAATTTTAAGAGGTTTTTACTCTAACTTTCACAGACTCGTTTCTCTCATGTTTCTGCTTCTATCAAACTTGCTGCCAATCGTAGCAACAAACAACGAACTCCGTTTTTGTTGACGATCAGCCATGCATGAAGTCTTTTGTCTTCTTTGTTGTTAGGGCAGACAGCCAGTGGAACGGATTTGTTTAATAAAATTATGGAAATGCATCTCTTTTATTACAGAACTGCTACTGGCCAAAGAAGTGTTAAATATCAGGGTTACCTTACATGGTCTACTTTAGATGACAGTCTCAAACAATCTGCATCATTACGACAATTTAAGTATAAATATAAACAATATCTTTGCAATTCTAAATAGTCATATCAATTTAAAAACAATTATTATTATGTTTCAATCGCAATTATGTTATCATCGGGTCAATTTAATCTAATTATAAAACCAGACATTTGAAGGGAGAGTCCACCCTGAGGATGGGTTTACTCCGCCTTTACTTGGCCACATTCTCAGGGTGGACTTCCCCTTAATTGCTACCGGGGCTAGACTCGATAAGCTTCGATTTTTCTAGCCCCATCTACATTACTTACCTTTTTATGTTTTAATGTTGATGATGTAGATTTTCTTTGTTCTTTTATGCTTATGTATCTGGTTTTTTTTCATTTGCTCTATGTGTCAAATGTGTACAATGTAATCTGTTACCTTGTATATTTGTCTGGTTTTTAATGTGGAAAATAAATGAAATGAAATGAAATGAAATAAACAAACAGAACTTTGTTATTCCTGGCTCTTTTTTCCTGAATGAGGTGTCATAATTATGAAAGGGCAGAAAATGAATTTTTTAGAAATGTGATTTTCTCTTTGAAATTGAGATACCGTTCGCCAAATGATTCTTTGGTACCCTTTCTTTGTGTTTTTAATCACCCATGCATACAAAATATGCATCACATGAGTTGCATTAAATGACAGAGGAGGATCTAAGCTCTACAAATATGTGTAATTTATTAATTAAATGTGATTAAGTTATGATACAACATTGATAATTCTCGGTTTCGATTTTTCTGGGATGCACTGTATTATCCTTTAATTTCGTTCGCGTTCTTCACGTCATAAATAACCTTTGCTTCAATAGCCACATGTGCCATTCGTGCCGATTTGTGCAATAGGAGGCATCAATTGGCAGGTTCGCTTTGTGCAACACAAAAGCTTTGCAAAGTTACACACTTCTGGTTTCGATTAAAGCTACCTGGTAACCCTTGAAACACCCCCATAGACTAATTTAACACTGGGAGCGTTAATAAAGACATACAAATCTTTGGAATAACCTACCACTAGACATAAGAAAATCCTCATTTGTTCCTGTCTTCAAAGTTTTGTTGAAGACGCACTTGTCTTCAGAAGCTTTTGAATAATTGTTTAAAAATTATTATGTGTCGATAAACTTTTGAAGCACTATGTAAGTTTTGTTTTCATCACAGCACAGTATTGTATATTTTATATAGTAGCTGCGTTATACAATTACAAAATAATATAATATCATTATCAATATGTGCATACACATGTAATCTTTCTATATTAATTTCCACCTACCTATCTTGTTTATATCTTGTTCATTGTGATTGTTCATTGATTTTGATTCATAAAATCTTAAATAACAAAAAGTACATGTAATCTTGAAACCCTTGGTAGTAACTATTTTGTGAAAAAATGCATTCTGGCACAGGGAAATAATTTCTATATAATTTCTATATGATTCAATGAAGATGAATATCTCACCAGATCTGCATTCATTGGGTAGTCCCTCATTCTGCTTGCACAGGTCCGCTATGTCCTCGGGATCCCCCAAGGGAGGCAAGTCCTCTCCGTAGTTGGTAAAGTTAGGGAAATTAATTCCCCGGGTAAAATTCAGCCTGTCTTGAAAGCGAGAGCGCTCCGTCGCCAGCTGGGCATCCACTGTTCCCGTATCAACATCCGTTTCTATGGTAACCGCATCTTGTCCCTGTTCTATAAGTTCGTTGTCAGGGCAACAATCTGTTGTAGAGTTGCAAGCAACGGTGAACTGAAGCAATAGAATTAAAATGGTGAAAATGACCCCCATCATACGCCATCGGTCAGAATTTGCTGAGTTCCTCAACATTATTGATCGCTTCGGGGCTTCTTTTCCGTTCTTCTTTTCAAAACTTAGGCACAGCATACTGATCATATTTTTTCTTCTTCACCGGGAATGATAAAGGAATGAAATGCGTAATTCTGTTTAATTTAGATGTTACAAAACAATTGCCTGTCTAGCTTTTCATTCGTTCGTGTGGCTAGTCTAGCCAGAAGTTTAGAAAATGAATCGTTGACTAATCCACAAAAAAGCAAGCGAAGTAGACTAAAGAATTGTACAACTCAACGTAGACATCCACTGGAAATTTCTTTCATTACAACTTTGTTTCAAGTGATGCATGCGTTTAAGACTTTCTTTTCAGCGTTGTCCATATCTAATGATGCATTAAAGTGTTAAAGTGAAAAACACAGTCAGGCAAATTTGATGGTTAAAATAACGCTTGCTCTCCTCTTGGTGGACCGTTTCTCAGTTGAAAAACGACACTTAATTTGTAGGCCATATGTAGAAAAATATAATTTCAGTCCAGTTAACTGTGTTCGGTAGATTCTTCGATGATTGAAAAAAAAATAGTGGGGCCTCTCATGAAGTTATTGTACTGTAATGCCGTTTATTCCACAATGTGTAGAGCGTTCCTAATCGAATCCTTTATGAATCCTTTGATGATAGTTGTTCTAGAATTCTAGTAATCATATTTGACTTTCCAGCACACTTCAAAAGTTTGTTATGTTATCAAAACAAATGCGAATGATGTTGCGTCCATTCCACACGATTGTTGAGTCTCGTTTAAAGAAGAGATACAAATGCGATTGATGTTGCGTCCATTCCACACAAATATTATTGAGTCTCGTTTAAAGAAGAGATACAAATGCGAATGATGTTGCGCCCATTCCACACAATTGTTGAGTCTCGTTTAAAGAAGAGATACAAATGCGAATGATGTTGCGTCCATTCCACACGATTTTTGAGTCTCGTTTAAAGAAGAGATTTGCTGTCCGCCTTCCCGCGTTCCGTTTCCATCAAATATTGCTTAATTGCTCGCGGTGTAACGTACCCTAGGACTTAAGGAAGCCTTTACAAAATGAATGTTAGGTCCAGTGAAGAAAAGAGGACACGAGATGCAGTCAGGAAAACAAGACGAACAAAACACTGGCAATAATATCGGTCACAAACTTGCAAACCCTCTCCAACTCAAGTCCCAGCGCCACTCGACGAGGTTAAACGCCAAATCACGTTTCGGTAGAGGCCTATCGCCACTAAGTGTACTTTGGGTTAATGTTTAGCCGCGGTGAAAGATAATGGGGAAAAAGCTTATTAGCTTTGATATCCACGCCGACAAAAGAACAGAAAAACAACGAGAAGGTAAAACAATTGAGTTGCAAGGGCGTCTTTATTTGAAGGGTAAGTGTCATGTAATTATCTCATTTCGTCCTAATTGTTGTTTCTGTAGAAAACGGTCGAGAGGAGCATTATTAGGGACGGTCGTTAGCATGGCCGTAATGAGGCCATTATTTGGAGTGGGGGACACTTCTCTGCTTCGTATAAGTAGACAAGATGAAGGACAATTTATAACAGTTAAAACAAATAGGAAACAAAAGATGATCCATGCGCCCTACTTCGCATGTTGAATTGAAATAAAAAGTTTCAAATCCAAGTTGAAAACTTGTCCTTTCTAGCTTTGCTCGACATTATTGTTATCATTGTTTTTGTTGTTGTTGTTGTTGGCGGTGGTGTTGTTGTTTTTATTACTTTGACATTATATTATATTATATTATATAATGTTGAATTATATCATAATTATAGCAATTATTATCATTACTATTATTGAGATCATTATCATCATCATCATCATCATCATCATCATCATCAATACAATGCATATTCATTATTAGTAGGAGTAGAAGTAGTAGTGTAGTAGTAGTAGTAGTAGTAGTAGTAGTAGTAGTAGAAGTAGTAGTAGTAGTAGTAGTAGTAGTAGTAGTAGTAGTAGTAGTAGGAGTAGTAGAAGTAGTAGTGTAGTAGCAATAATAGTAGTAGGAGTAGAAGTAGTAGTGTAGTAGTAGAAGTAGTAGTAGTAGTGGTAGTGGTAGTTGTAGTAGTAGTAGAAGTAGTAGTAGTAGTTGTAGTAGTAGTAGTTGTTGTGGTAGTAGTAGTAGTAGTAGTAGTAGTAGTAGTAGTAGTAGTAGTAGTAGTAGTAGTAGTAGTAGTAATAGTAGTAGTAGTACGGTTATTGTTCCCCTAATTATCAGCATATAGGCCTATACGGTGTGTGGTGGTAGTTGTGGGATAAAATGTGTTGACAAGAGAGCAAAAAGTTTAACATCACTTATAAAAAAAAACTCCTCTGATGTTCATATTTACCGACATCGGCAAAAAAGGGAGGAAGAGGTTGGAATATTTTCAAATTTGCCGTATATGATGCAGCTGAAGAGCAATTTAAATACCCGTTTGTCTTGCCAAAATCAATCACATGTTCAGAGAATTTTGTAGGTTATCGTACTATTCGCAAATTTAAATATGCACTTATTTAAGTAGGCAATATAATTATGGGCAATTGAAATTGTCAATTAAAGTCTTTGTATTGTTATTGACCTTTACAGTATCCCTTTGTGAAATTGATCTAATCCAGTGGAAAAAGATGAAATGTTCATTCCGAAGAAAGGAAATGGGATGGATGTTCAAAACGTATGTCACAAAGTTGCCATTTGATTGATTATAATTTGAGAAATTCATAACTTTCTTTATTGGATTTTCCTCAAGCTTCCACAGATTTTGTTCCTCATTTTTGTTCTCCATTTTTTTGTCTAAACCATTAAAAACCATTAAAAATCCATCAGTGTGGATTTCCCTTTGAAAATAAGCTGTCGCTATATTAGGAGTCCAAGGTGTAGCCATAGAGGTAGCCATCACATTTTGATTTTCTTTTAAATTTTATATGTTTATTTTGTTTTGCTTCTATTATTATTGTTCTGGAACAAAATAGTGAATAGTTAGGGAATGATACCAAGAACTTATAACCAAGTTGCCTGTTTACCTCGAACAGATAGTGATCTGACATTGAAAACTTTATAGCTTCGTGGTGGAATTTGCCTTGAATAATTTTCTGCGGTATGCTTTTGATCTCTTTGTTATATAAACTTGATTTATGGGCTCATCTCAAACACATATTTATACATACACCAGACTCAAATAAGAGAGTAAGACATATTGTTTTCGCTTTCAAAATAAAATATGTATTTCATTGTGCACGTACATGTATATATAATACAATATAATAGCTTTGTTATACAGTACATAATGACAGTACATTATTGGGCACATACGGTGAAGTATCAGCACAGCTGTTACATACATATAGATTTTTCACTAGTTTTCACTTACAAAAGTTGCTCATATGAGCTAAATAGCTATAGTTCATCTTGGTGTGATACCTATTTTAAAGGCACACTGTCCTACTTGTAGCTACTTGCTCCCTCTATATAGAAAACTTCCCAAATCGGTGCCTGTTGGTCCCCCATGATCCTCTTTTTCTTATGTTAAATGAGAGCTGAGTTAATGAGATAGCCACCTGTCACAGTGACCTTGTTGGCTCGCTATGTGGTCTAATCCCTTCTAGCTGCAGTAGTAACGCCTACCTTTAAGTTTCTTTTGGTCTCTTTTCCATAATGAATGATTGCAAATATCTTTGAAACTTTTAAATCTGCAAATAAAAGCACTCTAGATTACTAGATGTATGCGTGATTAAACCGGTATGTCATTTTATTTTATGTTCATTCAGGTGATGTGCCCTTTAATTCATGACAGATGTTGGGTTGGGGCTGCAATATGGTTTATCGTGTGTTATAAGATGATGAAGCGGATCCTAATCAAATGATTGGTTGAGAGCATACACATGACCAGGCATTTATTTTGCCTAACACGTAACTTTACTAATGACCGGTCATTAGTAAGTACTTATAACCGGTCGTTAGTAAAATCATGTTATAAAACATGCTTTCATAAAACAAATTCAACTTCCCAATCCTCCCTCTCTCTCACATGGTGCAACCGCAAGCCTACTGTAAATAAAACATCATCTTATAAAACAAATATTTTGTTCGGGCATTAGTAAAATTACCCACACTCGGTACCTTCGAAACAGTCCAAACACCCTCGGCGAGACTGTTCCAAAGGTACCTTGTGTGGGTAATTCTTACTAATGCCCTCACTGCTGTATATTATTTGTATACCAATCACCCAAAAAGGATAATTTGTGTATGGCAAGAATGCATGAAATCAACTTTAGACACTGCATTTTATTGACAATAATTGTTTCTCTCAACTGAAGTATTCTTATTGAGGATGGGTTAGGATGGAATTGCTTTAATGCTAACTGCACTAGTAGGGCAGTGTAATACAGTCAAACCTGCCTATAGTAACCGCCCATGGGAAACATAAAAATTGGTCTTTGTAGACAGGTTCCTTTAGTACATGTTTCAATGAGAAACCATTTTCAAGGGAAACAACAAATGTGGTCTTTGTAGACAGGTGGTCACTAAAGCAGGTTTGACTGTATTAGCATTACAACTATTGAATGGATGTCTTCCCCCTGCGTAAAGTGTGATGGTCTATTGGATACGTCACTGGACTGTGGATGACATGGTTAGTGGTTGGAGTCCCCCCTGCGGCACTAACGTTCTTTGGCAAGACATTCATCTACATTTGCCACTCTCCACCCAGGTGTAGTGATTGGGTACCGGTAGGAAGAGATTCCTTGAAATGCTTGAGACGGGTTCGAAACAAAGTCGATGCGCTAATGCCCTTTGATAAAGGCATTAATCCTCATTACCAGGTCTCTCGGAGAGGACCTAAAGCCGTCGACTGTCTGGTTGCTTTCTTACAAGCATTTATGCTTTCTTAGTAGTCAGGTAAAATAACCACCACCACTAAAGGCGGGGTAATAATATGATTGCAGGGCCCTCAGGGAGAACAGTATTGATACTGGTGAGGCTGCCCTGGGTAAACAAGACATACTACTATTATTATCATTGTGTTCTTAGTTATATTCATGATACTGTTAACTCTTTTCATATAGTCTACTGGATGCATTCATACCGGAACATGAAAAATTCATCTGATTTTCTCATAATGATGTTCACTCTAATGATGATTTGCTGAGTATGTTAACACCAGCACTGCCATCTGCAGGTCATGAAGTCCAGACTACATTCACACTGGAGCCTGAAACTCTTTCAGAGCCGTTCTAGCGATGTTAAAGTCCATGATGACTTACGATGTAGCAGTGTTCACACTTCAACTTTAAGTTCAGAGTGTTGGGTGTATTCACACTGGCAATCATAGTCCATAGGACAGTACAGGTTGGCTCATGGAAACGTTACAAATGCCCTCCATGGGAACACCATCACAGCTGCGTTCACGCTATCGCTTTGATGTACAGTTTATGATGACAGGCGATTTCACACTGGCGTCCATAGCCCATAGGGCAGTACAGGTTGGTTCATGGACACGTTCAAAATGCCCTCCATGGGAACACCATCACAGCTGCGTTCACGCTATCGCTTTGATTTTCAGTTTATGATGATAGGCGATTTCACACTGGCGTCCATAGCTCATAGGGCAGTACAGGTTGGTTCATGGACACGTTCAAAATGCCCTCCATGGGAACACCATCACAGCTGCGTTCACGCTATCGCTTTGATTTTCAGTTTATGATGATAGGCGATTTCACACTGGCGTCCATAGCCCATAGGGCAGTACAGGTTGGTTCATGGACACGTTCAAAATGCCCTCCATGGGAACACCATCACAGCTGCGTTCACGCTATCGCTTTGATGTACAGTTTATGATGACAGGCGATTTCACACTGGCGTCCATAGCCCATAGGGCAGTACAGGTTGGTTCATGGACACGTTCAAAATGCCCTCCATGGGAACACCATCACAGCTGCGTTCACGCTATCGCTTTGATTTTCAGTTTATGATGATAGGCGATTTCACACTGGCGTCCATAGCCCATAGGGCAGTACAGGTTGGTCCATGGACACGTTCAAAATGCCCTCAATGGGAACACCATCACAGCTGCGTTCACGCTATTGCTTCAGTTTTTAGTTCATGGTGTTAGGTGTATTCACACTGGCGTCCATAGCCCATAGGGCAGTACAGGTTGGTTCATGGACACGTTCAAAATGCCCTCCATGGAAACACCATCACAGCTGCGTTCACGCTATCGCTTTGATGTACAGTTTATGATGACAGGCGATTTCACACTGGCGTCCATAGCCCATAGGGCAGTACAGGTTGGTTCATGGACACGTTCAAAATGCCCTCCATGGGAACACCATCACAGCTGCGTTCACGCTATCGCTTTGATTTTCAGTTTATGATGATAGGCGATTTCACACTGGCGTCCATAGCCCATAGGGCAGTACAGGTTGGTCCATGGACACGTTCAAAATGCCCTCAATGGGAACACCATCACAGCTGCGTTCACGCTATTGCTTCAGTTTTTAGTTCATGGTGTTAGGTGTATTCACACTGGTGTCCACAGCCTGTAGGGCAGTACTGGTTGGTCTTGAGCCACTCTCGGATGTGTTCTAAATGCCCTCCGTGGGAACACCCCTGACACCATGCATAAAGGCCTTTCACAGGCAAATGGCTATCATATATAAAGAGGTTGGGGAGAAAAGAAAGAAAAGGAAAGAGAGAGAGAGAGAGAGAGAGAGAGAACAAGATGAACATAAATATATTAGAAAATCAGAATATAATATCATTAATATTACCCTATTTAGCCCGGGCTATTTTGAAACTGCATAGCCCGGGGGGGGGGGGGGGGGGGGGGGGGGGCTTCTAAGGCCCCCCCCCCCCCCCCCCTATGATCTCGGCAGTGAAACGCCCGATCGCCGCGAAAATTTGCATACATGTCAAGTGAAGTGTATAGAATACTATGGTAATTTTATTTTTTTGAAAAATTCACTCATTTGCATATTTATGGTAATTTATGCAAATAATCATTTTTGCCCATAAATCAGACATTCATATTTAAGCATTCTTTCTCACTACATATATCTGTTAGACCATTTGGAATAATAATACAACACAACAAAATTGAAAAACCAGGGTTATTGCTTATGTTATCTATTGTTTTGATAATTTCTTATGTATTTCTTTGTTTTTTTTAACTTATGTATTTATTGTTTTTGTTGTTTTATTTCATTTCCAACTATAATTCAACTATTTTGACCCCAAAATAAACACCTCAACTATAAACAAGACCAAATAACCAATGTTTTATCTTTTTATTTGAAAAATTAGATTTCCATATGTTTTGTACACAAATCAGAGCCATTTTCGGGCTGACATGCAAAGACAAAAGGACACGTGACTTTGTAATGGTAGGTCCGATTTTCGAAAAATTTCTTTCAAAAGATGCGCAAGACTCGAAAGCAAAAAGTAACAAAATTTCAGTGCAAGATTTTTTTTTGCGTTAACAAATTATCGCGAAAAATGTTGAGGGGGGGGCTTCTAAAGCCCCCCCCCCCCCCCCCTGGGCTAAATAGGGTTAAGATACATGTTTTGTTTCATACAAGATGCACATGTGAACAGCTTCATCAAATTGTTTAGGATAAAGAATGTAAAATAATAGTTCCTGTAATTTCTTGTGATGACTTAGTTGCAGCATGACTGTTCAAATATACATGTACTGGTGTTGTCATTGAAACTAATCTCATATAAACATATTTCAGCTTGCTATGCATTGCTTTGTGACTCAGATTCAATGTGTATAATAAACTTAATTCAGATGTAATTAAAGAGAAGGTTGAGTTCTGGGAAGAGATGGTTGAGTTCTGGGAAGAGGTGAAAGATAATTTGTGAGCGTTATCATTGTTATTATGCAAGTGTGGAAGAACATCAGATAAAAAAATGTTCCCTGAAAAGCATGGCTCTTCAAACGCCTTAATATTCTAAATATGGCATGTAACATCGTAAAAATTGGGACAGATTTTTATGCCACATGTTCGTGTAGTCCCCTGTACATCTTTCTATGTACAGTGCTTGTAAATTTACCAAGAATGGGCCAAATTTCTTATCATTTTGATGATTCCAGAACCTAGCTTGCAGTACACAACAATACTTATATGCTAGCTGATCAACCTTTTCTGATCGATTCCACAAGGTTCCTTTCACAATGCAATCTTAAGACCAGAACTCAACTTTATCTTTATGCCTATATGGAATGCTTTATTCAGTATTCAAAATGACCAATTAATACAACATGAAATCGGTCATTTGGAAATTGGTTGTTTGGAAAAGTGGCTAAGTGGGAGAATGGAAGGGATCTGTTGGAGGGACAGGGTCACCAATGAAGAAGTCCTGGGAGGTGTTTCACAAAGATCCTAAGTTGAAGTTTTCTTTAAGTTGGACTTGACAATTATGGAAAGCTGTTAGCATCTATGAAAATATTTTGTAAAATTTATTGTTAAAGGCATAAAATGTTGATTCAAATCATTCATATTTTCTTTTATCGAGGAGATTTCATGTTCTTGATGTGGAATTTATGAAAAGTCTTAAATACTTGAATTTTCGCTTTTGAATATATTTTATTTGAAGGCTACAAATGGTTCTCCATAAGGTTTAAGCCCCACTTAGAGTTAAGTTTGACTTAGGACCTTTGTGAAACAGCCCCCTGGACGGAGAGGGTGAACTACTTGTGAACACAGGAGCTTGAGGAAAACATTCATTCTTATTCTTTCTTTTTTTTGAGGGGGGGGAGGGGGGTGGGTAAATATTTTAATTGTGATTGATTTTGTTTGAATGTTTGAATAAATACATAAGGTTTTAAAAATAATCAAAACATGGGGAAAACTGACCATATACTGCATGGATTGGTGAAGCTCTGGCGATTCTTTTGGCAGCACACCCAGGATAATTTCTCTAGCGTTTGATTGCACCTGTTGCACTTCGTGTAGATTGTTGTGGATTGCTGTAAAAACAAAGACAAATTTAACCCTTTGATTGCTTTCTTTGATTCCCTGCACGGTTGCTCATTTGCCACAAGTGCACTTTTGCACAAACATTAAGCACTAATTGAGGGAATGATTGCATTGGTAGCAAAAGTAAATTGGAAGGAAACATGTCAAATATACATGTAGTCTCATATTGTTCACCTCGTATGATGACATATACGTACAAGATCATTTGGTATTCTATCCATGATTTCCGGGGAATTGTAGTGTTAAAGCCTATCTGCATTAGTTCGGCCGGGAGGGATTAGACCTCCCTGTAAGGTCACTGACAGGTGGTTATCTCATCAAATCAGCTCTCAATTAACATAAGAAACAGGGGACCATGGGGGACCAATGGTCACTGTTTAGGCATTGTTTGCTATAAAGATGAAACAAGAAGCTACAAGTAGTGCAGTGGGGCGTTAATATGTGTTAGGAATGCTAGATAGCGGCTGTACACTCCCCTACGCAAGGACCTTTCCATCCCGATGGCTCCCGCCACATTAATCGCAGCGCTTCGCTTAGAGACAGCATGTGTATAGAATGTAGCGACAGATCTCATGGGTTTTACACACATGTAGTGCAGGTTACCATTGTTAGAATTTACTTGCCAGAATGGGTTTCTAATTCATTGTCTGCCTCTCATTTCTTTCATATTTCACTCGAGGATGAACAAAACTTAACAGCAATCTAGTATTGCTAGTATCTTCCTATTTATCATCTATAATCAATGAAATTTGACGAAGAGTTATTGAGGTCTTACCAAAACTGGATATGATCTCAACATCATGTACATGTAGGCTCTGATCAACAAAACCAAATAAAAACAAACATTGAAAGAAATATCTACATGTACCTTAAAGCATAAGATTTAAAGGGGTACATACCTGGTTTAAGATTTCAATCGCAGGGTGTTTACTGAGTTTGATGACTTGGTTGGAAACACACCACAGCTTAAATCGACTCAGAAGATCTATACACAGGGGCAAGCAAGTAAACAAGAGTATAACTAACATACAAATAACAACTAAATTATTCAAACCCTTACCAAGTTTTGTAATTTTTAAGTATGTGAAAACTAGATTTTTCCTAATTTATGTTTCTTGAAAGTGTGACACATTACAGTTTACATCTAAAAGTATTCAAGAAAGGCCCTAATTCACCCTGTCCGCCTTTCATTCTTGAATTACGAAAAGAAAAAAAAAATTATATTTACCAGGGGTATGCATGATTTAGTTGGTAATTGTACATGTGATTAAAAGCTAGTTTGCTCTTCATTCTGACTGGGAGGCTCAGTGTCGTGCAACTATATACTGTTTGATGACTATCTAGAACCCTGCTCAAGAAGTTTCACATGTTTTTGTTTTGATTTGTTTATAATGCAGATGTGATTTCTTTTCTTTTTTCCACAAGTGTGCCTTGAGCATTTAATTACAAATGGATTTAGTGCCTTTCAAATCAAATATTATTATTAGTAGTATCATTATCATAATCATTATTATTATTATTATCATTATAAATATATTTTTTTCTTTTTTCATAATTTATATCTCTTGAAATCGGATCACAATCAGACCAGATTAGAGTAAGTACAACCTTCACATTTTCTTTCCTTTTAGTGAATGGCAACTGGATGCAACAAAAGTCCTATAGATGCCAATTCACATAGCTCTGTGTTTTAAGATACTAAAGAGAAAAGCGTATTACACTTTGAATCATCATTTTAAAAACTAGCGCTGTTTTGCCACTTCGTATCTGAACGCGGCTTAAGCTTGAAGTCTGTTCCAACTATGGCCAACTTCAAGAACAAACAAGGGGATGCTTTAGTTGAGTTCTACCACACAAACATTATTTGTCAACAAAACATTATACAGTGCATCCCAGAAAAAACGAAACCAAGTATGATCAATGTTTTATCATAACTTAATCACAATTATAATTAATAAATGACACATTGTAAAGCTTAAATCCTCTTCTTTCATTTGAAGCAATTCACATGATGCATATTGCATGCATGAGTGATTAAAAGCAATTTGAAGACAAGAAACCAAAAAGTAATTTGGCAGGCAGTATCTGAATTTCAAAGAGAAAATAACATTTCTAGAAAGTTCATTTTCTGCCCTTTCATATGACAGCTCAATCAGGAAAAATGAGCATGGAATAACAAAGTTCTGTTTGTTTAAAGTAATGCTTGTATTTCCATAACTTGATTAAACAAATTCATTTTCACTGGCTGCCTGCCGTAGCAACAAACAGAGTTGACAAAAGACTTTACTCTGTTTAGTTGACGATCAGACTTGACAAATATGTGTACTTAATTAATTATAATTGTGATTAAGTTATGATAAAACATTGATAATTCTTGGTTTCGTTTTTTCTGGGACGCACTGTATACCAAAGAGTTTGGCAGTCTAAGGATGAAGTCCCTTGGCAAGCAAAGGGTTAAAATGAATTCAGTAATCGTAATGAAGGGGATAGATGTACGTACCTATGTATGACATGAACCATTGTTCCTGTATTTCAGAAGAAATTTCATTGCGTATCTTGCTGTCTAGGACAATGAATGCCGATACTGCCATTTGAACGTCACCCTAAGATATGAACAGAAAACAATACATGTCGGTTGTCAATAAGAAGTTAAAGTCACCCTTTAAAATTTGATTAATATTTTTGTGGATATCTGAAATGATAAATCCTATGGAGAGCAAGACAACCTATTAAAAACATATCTAATGTGAAATACTTGCACACATACAAACAAAATCTGATATCATCAATCATCATCAACATGTTTATCATTGTAATCATCATCATCATCATCATCATCATCATCATCTTCATCCCCACCACCACCACCACCATCATGATCATCATCATCATCATCATCATCATCATCATCATCATCATCATCATCATCTTCATCATCATCATCATCATCATCATCATCTTCATCACCATGCTCATCATTGAAATTATCATCGTCATTATAATCATCATCCCGACCACCACCACCATCATCATCGTCATCATATTCCCGACCACCACCACCATCATTGGAATTATCATCATCATCATCCCAACCACCACCACCACCACCACCACCACCACCACCACCACCACCATCATCATCCTTATCATCATCCTCATCATCATCATCACCACCACCACCACCACCACCACCACCACCACCACCACCACCATCATCATCATCATCACCATCACCTCCACCATCATCATCATCATCTTCACAATCATCATCATCATCATGCTCATCATTGGAATTATCATCGTCATCATAATCATCATCCTGACCACCACCACCATCATCATCATTGGAATTATCATCATCATCATCATCATCATCATCATCAATAACATCATCATCATCATCATCATCATCATCACCACCACCACCACCACCACCACCACCATCGTCATCATCACCACCACCATCATCACCATCATCATCATCATCATCATCAATAGTAATAGGCATTTATATAGCGCTGACTGTCTACACAATTCTATTCAGAGGCGCACAGATTAATTATTACCCCGGCTTTAGCCTAGCTGCCATTAAAGCGCTCTAGCATTTCAAGGAATTAATTCCTGCCAGGTACCCATTTACCTCACCTGGGTCGAGCCTGGCAAATGTAGATTAATGCTATGCCAAAGGACATTAGTGCCATGTCGGGGATCGAACCACGACCTTTTAATTCAAGTCAAGTGATTTAACCACTCGACTACGACACTCACCATCACTATAACTACCTTACTATGACCACCTTACTATCACATTACCTGTTTTTAGCGTAGTCAGACAAAATGTTAACCACAGTGGGAGTGAACTTGATAGAGAGTTGTAACTCCGAGAGCTGCTTGCTCAGAACCACCATCATCATCATCGCCACAATCACCATCATCACCACCACCACCACCACCACCACCATCATCATCACCACCACCATCATCATCATCACCACCTTACTATCACATACCTGCTCAGCGTAGTCAGACAGCATGTTAACCACAATGGGAGTGAACTTGATAGAGAGCTGTAACTCAGGGAGCTGCTTGGAGGGGGTCTGATTCAGGGAACGTGCCGAGGGGAAGAGTTGAGAGTTCATCGTCATGGCGGTGGGTTCTAGATCAAGCAGCGGCCTGGGGAACAACAAAAAGTATACGCTCGTGGCATGAGTCACTCTTAAAGCCCATCTGTACTAGTGTACGGGAGGGATTAGACCACCCAGCAAGGTCACTGGACAGGTGGTTATCTCATCCAATCAGCTCTCAATTAACGTAATAAAAAGAGGATCATGGGGGACCAATGGTCACCGATTGTGCATTGTTTGTTATATAGAGGGCGGAGGTAGCTACAAGTAGTGCAATGGGCCTTTAAAGAAACAAAGTGAAATCCTTAAATTTTATTGAAGAGGTTCATCTAGAGAATGATACCTCAGTCACACCATCAAACAGACTTCAATGTGACCAATCTTTGGCCTTTGGGAACAATGTAATTTTGTTGTTGATTGTATTACAAAGAGTTGATACCAATCGCAACTTATTTGCGATTGATATCAATCGCAAGTATGTACATAAGAGATAGGAGACTGCAAACTTGCGATTGATTGGAGGACTTGCGATTGATTTGGATCAATCGCAACTCATTGTAAGACGGGGCCCTGGCAGGTGTCAGTCTTGCTGGTATGACTGGGGTATTACTTCTTTTAGACAAAATCACCCATTTATCAAAGTTAGTGTTCGATTGCTGTGATGTGAAAGCTTCTTCGGAGCTAGCGCCATCTATGATGGGGGTTTGATGAAGATTGAAGAATGCATCCAGTGAAAGCTAACCTGGGGAGTGTTTTACAAAGACTAAGATCAACTTTAAGTTAGACTCAACTATGGCAGGCTGTTCATGCCACTGTTTGCTCTCACCATTTACTGACGTTGGTCTCTCAAAGGACGTACAAACCATGGTCCCAAATCTACAGAATTTACATTTTTATTAATTATTGAAGAAGAAAAAAAAATCCAACTTTGGGTGTACGTTGCTCGGTTAAAAAAAACTTGAAAATTAGAGAAAAACATTTATGATGTACATGTACCATGTAGATTGGGTGTAAAATTTGGAGATCTCAGCTTTCAAAAACTGATAAACTTCTCAGTCCAAGTTCTTTTAAACCTTCATTTACATGTCTCTGTTTCTCTCATGTTCCTGTTTCTCTCATGTTTCTGCTCTCTCTCAGATTTTTTCTCTTAAAACGGGTATCATAATATATATCAATGAAATAATAAAAACATAGTCTTCCTTAACAGGTGGCTGCTATGGACGGACTGGCTGTACCGGTACTCTATTTTAGAATTAATTGTGTTTTCCTTATCTGAGCTTTCTCAACTTGTTCAATATGTTAGAATGCATTAAAGTTACTATAAATCGAAACACTGTATAATTATACTTACACAACAGGAGACTCTGGTCGAATCCTATCCTGCAACCTGTCTGGAGAGGGCGGTCTTCAAGAAAGAAATGACAAAACACAGGGGGAATTTATCACAAAAAAGCATTATTATTGAATGTTTCTGTTGACGACAGTTGGCGTATTTGTAGAGGGAGCTTATTCCAGAGTTTTGGACCCATTGCAGAGAAAGCCCGATCGCCCCAAGCAAGTTTTATTCTGGGTGTATTAAGTAATAGTGTGTCTGATGAGGAGCGAAGACTTTGTGTGGGGTTGTATTTTGAAACAGAGTTGCTCAGGTATGTAGGGGAAGAAAGAGAATAAACTGAATGATGAACTAGTAACATAATTTTAAAAATAATCCTTCAAATTACAACTGAAAACTTATTTGTTTCTTTCGTTGTAAATATTGTAATATTTTCATTTGCCATGTCTAGGAGAATTTCAAATTTTGTTTTTCGGTTTATTGTTGTTTTTCTTTCTTATGTCTGTTACATGTCCTTTTCTCTAAGCGCCATGAGCACCGAAAGGTGGACCTGTGCGCTATACAAGTAGCCACTATTATTATTATTATTATCACAGAATTGGTCAAGGTGGAGAGGAATTTAACTATATCTCCAGGAAATTGTGATTTTCCAACAATATGGTAAACATTTTTGTGTTGAAAAGCAGTTTTACCCTTGAACATATACGCAACAGTGAAACTGCAATATGACATTTTTGTAATGTATCCAAATCTAATGCATACATGTATGTCTTGGTGAAGAGCCTCGGTACAAAATCCTTTCATTCACCTGTTAAAATAATAGTGTTTCAATAGTCAGAATACAAATTGAATATATTACCTGTTGTTAGGTAAGTCACAATGTTTGTCCTATCTACCAACAACTATTAGGCAATTCATATTCTGACTATTGAGACACTGCACAAAGATATATGCATTAAATTTGGTTACATTTTGAAAATGGCATAATGAGCTTACATATTCTCAGGCACCTTGGGATATTTTTTAAAAATTAAATATTAATAAAGTCATACTTTTCACTTATTACATGACAGGTGCATTTTAAATGGATAGAAGAGTTACCAAAATTACAGCTTATTTAGTCCATATCTACAGTATCAACTCAATATTGATTGACTCTTTATACATGTACACCACACAAGTAATCTCCCTTTGCGACACTATATTTATCATCAGACAAAAATACCTAATGGCCCGGTCCCACTGGCCGATGGACACAAAACGTATGCATAAAGGACGCAGCGGACGAGCAAAATTTTGGGGATGGCTCCATTCGTTTTCATCCGCTCCAGAAATGGACAAAATTTGCGAAAATTTGCGAAAACAGAACGGAAAATAACGGACGTGGGTAGTATGTAGCGGGGATGTTAAACGGATGTTCATCGGAAGCCTAGCGGATGAAAACGGATGGAAGTGGATGACAGCTTTGAATACTTTATATACGAGATGCATACGCTTACATCCTTTCTATTTCCGTGCTACTAACGATGTATAGACGTTCCATGTACCTTATCTTTCCTCCCTCTTTCCATTTTCAGCTGCAGGGGATGTGAGTTGCGAGGATGCCCAGAGGATGCAGAGAGGATACAGCGGATGTTTAACGGATGATAACGGACATAGAACGTTTGTTGCTCGTATTTGTCGCGGATTTTCATCGTACACGGCGGAAGTTCATCCATTCTAAAAGTTTTGTGCAGCTCAAAACTTTTTGCGCGGATGAAATCACAGTGGACGGATGCTCGATGGATAGAGCGTATGAAACATGTATGCAATAAGTACACAACAGATGCATAGCGTTTTCCAACGGATGGCAAGATTTGTTTAAGTTTTACATCCTCTTTGCATCCGTAAGTGCAGTGGGACCGGGGAGGTGTTTCACAAAGATCCTAAGTTGAACTTATCTCTAAGTTGGACTTAAAAATTATGGACAGCCATTGGAGTCTTAAAATGAAATATATTCAGAAGCAGAAATTCAAGTATTTTAGACTTTTTATAAATTCCACATCAAGAACATGAAATCTCCCATGATAATAGAAAATATAAATGATTTGAATCATCATTTTATGCCTTTTAAAATACCTTAACAATATATTTTCAATGATGCTAATGGCTTTCCATAATTGTTAAGTCCAACTTAGAGTTAAGTTCTACTTAGGATCTTTGTGAAACACCCCCCTGGCCTTCAAGATTGATTAACTGATTCACATGCAAGATTAATTTATACCGGTGATAATAGGGTTGTCATGGAGCTAATCAAGACTGGGAATGGGTTATTCTGCAAAGCCATTGTGTTGCACAAAGCTATTCCCCCTCAATACACCAGTTTACAGTTGTGTGCGCCATTTTAAACAAAGCCAATGACCTAGAGGTCATGTATTTATGCGTAAATTAAGATTGCGCCCATGCAAATTATGATGATATCACTGCCTGCGCGCTGCGTTGTGCGCGCATATCATCATTTGCATGGGCGCAATCTTAATTTACGCATAAATACCAGAGGTCAGAGGTCAGTGGCCCCGGAACAGGGCCAATTTGGCCTTGTTCCGGGGCCACTGACCCGAGGTCAACTGTCTGCGCATGCGCACTGATACAACTGTAAACTGGTGTATTAGTGCCTATTTTCTGTGCAAAATTGCATGTGTGGCAAAACAAGCCACAATGCAGAGACGGGAAGAAAGTAACCGAATTAGTAAACAGAAGAACATCTACCCTGTTAAAATCAAACACCAAAGTTACTATAGAACATAGTAGTGAGCAATTTACCTATCTTGTATTTCATGTCGTTGCCCAAATGCTTCTGTCGGTAGACCGGCGTAGTCATTCCACTCCGGCATCTCATCGCCATAGCGACCAAACACACCTCCTTCCTCTTCTTCTTCCTCCTCTTCCTCCTCCTCCCCTTCCCCAAGTGGGAAGTAGAAGTCCACCGCGCCGTCGTGCGAGCAGTGGCGTCGCTTGCCGTGAGTCGGTGCTCCGTAGGAGGGATGATCATGCTCGCTGTCACTCACGATGGACTCGTTGTCGTCGGTTACGCCGGTGGAGTCGATGGCGCTGGATGCGGTTGGGTTCATGAAGTCATGATGGGAGGGGAGGTGGTTGAGAGCAAACTGAGGAGCAGAGATGTCTACAAAATACACAAAAATTATAATAATAATAATAATAGTAACATTGGTTTAGCCCTTAAAGCTTATCTGTACTACATGTAGTTTATAGGAGGGATTAGAGCACCCTGAACAGGTGGTTATCTCATCAACTCAGCTCTCAAACAACATAAGAAAAAGAGGATCATGAGGGACCAATGGTCACCGATTAGGCATTGTTTTCTATATAGAGGGAGCAAGGTAGCTACAAGTAGGACAGTGTAGCTTTAATACTACGTTTCTAAGTGCTTTAAAATGCAATTATCATTACCCTGGTCATTCTATTGCTAAGCAGCAAATGATAGTGCACATGCCCCACTCCCTGGGGAATATTCCAGCCTGACACAAGCGCCAATCCACATTTAATGATGGCATCCTAATGGGTAACAGTTTAACATCTGGGTGGAGAGTTTCAAAGGTAGATTAATGTCTTGCCAAAGGATATTACTGCTGCAGTGGGACTCGAACCACGAACCATGTGATCCACAGTCCGGTAACGCATCCACTAGACCATGACACCTCTATATTCAATGACATAGCAAGTTCAGCTAAGGAATTTGACTGGGGGATTCCCAAAATTTACGAAATCAGCTTAAATCTACTTAAGACAATACCGGTAATTCTGAATTACATATGTCCTAAAATAGGAAATGCATACATTAAAATCAGCCCCATTGTTACAAGTATATGCACAAGAACAAGATAGTAGGTAAAATATCCATCTTCAAAAATAATATCATTCTGAAAAGAAAAATGTTAAAAGTACCTGTAGTTAATTCTAACCAATAAAAGATTCTTAATAAAAAGGACTGACTGCATTCTTTTTTCCAGAGATGCCATGATTTTCAAATTTTAAATCATGAATACGATACTGATATTGTGATATATAAAAGGATGATCTAACATTTGCTAGAGAGTCACAATTACTGCCGATTTTGTCACAGGTTTAGGGTTAGGATTAGAGATGCAGGTCAGCTTTAGGTTTAGTGGTAGGGTTAGGGCTATATGTAGTGTTGAGTCTAGGATTTCATTAGCTCTTATCATGCCACAGGGCTAATCCCCAATGTGCCAAGCTCCAAATCCCCCCATGCCAACTTTATTTTGAGATAATCTGATTAACGCGATGGTTCTATGAATAGCGCATGCGAAACACACTGCACAGTCCAATGAGCATGAACAATAACTGCTTTTACGAATGCCTGCAAGCATGCACAAGGCAGTGAAGCAATGGCTTGCTCGCATGTACAAAGCACTATAATGGTTGCGTGCATGCAGCCTTATGGCAGGCCATGAGTTAGTGTAGGAAATTGACTCCATATTAACCATAACAAGAATAAGTGTCGTACAACCTATATTTAGATCAAGTTCAAGTTCAGTTTATTTTCACATCCAATGTTTGACTTACCCTTATCTGAATCATTGGCCTCTGTTGGGGGAATCCCCTTGTTGGTATAGACAGGGGGCGTGGCACTGGTGGTGTCTGTGCAGTAGAATAACCTCAACATTCGCCATGTCTGAGCAATCTAGTTATGACGAACAAGGTAAAGACATCACGTGGTGAGTAAAAATGGAAGAGCAGTTTGGTAGAAAGAGAATGGTAAGAGAGAGAGAGAGAGAGGGGAGTGGAGAGAGAGCGAGATAGAGAGGGGTGAGAAATTTAGAAACTGATGGAGTGAAAGAATTTAAAATATTTTAGCAAAGAATAAGAATTAAGACTAGAGAAAGTGAACAAAAAGGAACAGATTAGAAAGAAGAGAGGAAAGAAAGCTCAATTTTGGAGAGGCTCTAATTACCCTCTTTGAATGTAAAGGAAAATGTAAATGACACAAAATCTCATGAAATCTCCTAGAAACAATATCAAATACATGTACTGGTAAATTCCTACCATTACACGTTTATTTAGTCTTCTATCTTAAAAATAATCAATATCTTGCATTTAGGCTTTCATTTTATGTCTCTTCAATACAGTATCCAGCATCTTTTAAGCATGCTGATTGTTCCACGTGTTTGAACACCTAAACAAAATGACATGGATAAAAGGCAAGACAAAGTGCAAGAACTATAAGCTAAAAAAGATAACCAACAGTCTTTTTCAAGGCTTTACCAACAGTCCTTTACAGGACCACACACACTCGAGAAAGAAAGATTACAGAGAGTCCTTTTCAGGACTCCCCAATCCTCCACCCTCTCTCACACGGTGCAACGGCAAGCCTACCGTATATCTACATCACCATGCAAGCCAATACCGGGTACTTTATAATAAATTGCACATCATGCAGTTAGTAACAATCATAATTTCTTCTACAAGTCTTGGTGCACGAAATGGCTCAGTTCTTAAAGGTATAGACCAGTTTAGGAAATGCTCCCCTCTTAAAAAATGAAATGGAAGCTCTTATTACCAATTATGTGAAAGAATATGTTTTGAATAATACGTGATGATACAAATTTTGCTGGGAAACGGCCTACTAATTGATATATTTGGTAAATTATCATATCGATCCGGCCTGGATAGATATCGCGTAGTCCCATATATATCTTTCTATGTACAGTGCTTGTAACTTTACCAAGACCGGGCCAAATTTCTTATCATTTTGATGATTCCAGAACCTAGCAGTACACACCAATACTTATATGCTAGATGATCAACCTTTTCTGATCGATTCCAAAACATTTCTTTCACAAGGCAATCGCATGACCAGAACTGGTCTATACCTTTAAGACCCCCACCTCCATGAAACTAACCTGATGTCTGCCGAGGTCCATTGCCACCTGTGCGTTGTGTTCACACAGCTCAGGGAAAGGCTTGCCCGTCAAGATGTACCGTTTAGCGCTCTTGATGAAGGACTCTGAAAACTGGAAAAGGACAAAAAACAGAAACCATGAGGATTGTTTCCCGATTAGAGCCTTTATTGATGAAGCACAATATGTCACAAGTGCTATATAATTTTGTTGTATTATTATTATTTTGAGTTGGTGAACGGGAGATCCAATAAACTGTCAGTCGTGGGGAAAGTTTAGTTGTCTTTTGTTCATATTTTGCTGCTTTGAGTATTCGTGTGTTGTATGAGGTAAGAGGGTGAATATTAAAACACATACATTGTAGAACCCTCTCGTAATACCAGTCATCAACTTTTTCTGCAAAATTCATTAATAATAATCTGCATTTATAAAGTGCATTATACAAAATACCGTCTCTAAACACTTTACAGATATTATTATCCGGTCATCGGATACATTCACGCACAATGTGCATCATCTCCACTCCCTGGAAGTATTCCTACCATGTGGTCACCGTGAGGGCATATGACAGTTACTATAAACACAAAGGCTTTTGTCATCCTACCAGGTTCCCATTTCTTTCCTGGGTATGGAGTGGCAAATGTAGAGCAATGCCTTGCCAAATGACATTCGCTGCACATCTTACGATCATCGAGACCTTACCTTGACCTCCTTCTGTTCGTGAACCAACAAGCTGCTCTCGTAGCGCTCGTACTGCTCAGAGACCTCCGGAGTCCTGCGGAATCTCATGGGAAAGTTGGTGGAGGCGTAGTTCTGCTGCGACTGCATGTTGGTTCGGGCGGAGCTCTTGTTGAAGGCGTGGCAGACATCATCGTAGATGCTCATAGACACTCCTACTGGGTTCTGGAAATGATTCAGAGATACGGCATTCATTGAAATGGTGTTAAAGGTATTGACCAGTTTTGGAAACGCCCCTTCTAAAAAGAAATGAAATGGAAGCTCTTATTACCAATCATGTGAAAGAATATGTTTTGACTAATACGTGATGATACAAATTTTGCTGTGAAACCTCCCACTAATTGATATATTTGGTAAATTATCATATCTATCCGGCCTGGATAGATATTGCGAATGCACTTCAACATTGAACATTTGGGCATATATTTCTGTTTTTTGTGAATTTAGGTTGAAGTTTGGCAATATTTAAACAATATTGAATGGATATTTTGCACCCAAAATCCTTGGACCGCAATTGAAGCACTACCGGTCTATATCCTCTCTTTTCTGTATTATGATAGGGTTATACCAGGGGTGATAGTGAGCACTAAAAAAAAAAATAGGTTTTTTTGTTTTCCCCTCAACCACGCCCCCCTTGAGTAAAAAAAAAAAAGAGGATTCGCGGGGAAAAAATGGCATCTTACAACATTCCCCCCTTTTGAGTAAGAAAATTGGGAAAAAATTGGGGGAAAAATAGGGGAGAATAGAGAAAATAAAGGGGAAATCGGGATAACATAGGGAAGAAGAAAAAAATATCTGGTAAAAAAAAAAAAAAAAAAAATAATCGGGAAACAGATTTAAATCGGTTTTTATCAGGCCTGTTATACATCTAAAATCTTACAGCACTCTCAGCAGGTCTTTTGGCATCCTTGAACTTGTGTTGGAAGAGCATGGAGTCTTTGCTTCCACTCAGGAACACATGGGGATCCTGTCTCCAAGCTATACCTACAGAACAAAACAAAAATATTGACAATTCAAGGCAACGTTTAACAATGTTAAATCTTAGATGCATGGCCCTACGTGTTATCAGTGTCTGTGATATGGTGTAATATTGAAGCCCTACAAAAAAATTGCGCTTCAAAATGATCATGAAGTGCCTCAAAAAGTAAAAATCTTTGAGTGACCGGTTTTACCATACTCACTTTCCCCAATAGACTGTGGTGTTATACAAACCGTTAGGAAAACAAAAAATGAAATTTTGATTTACAATCATAAATATTTTGATAATCAGACAGTGGATTGGCTTGTAAAAGTAAAGGGATTCCTGACTGACCTAAAGCTTTATAATTGTGATTGCAGCATGAGCTAAATCCAGGATTTTGTTTCAGAATCTGAGGCAATGCACCTCTCAAATTTGAATAAGGGCACTCATCGGAGATGAAAAAGGAAAACTTGTAAGAATGAAAAGAGGGCAAGTACACATATTTGAAAGCCTTCATCTATGGCTGTACCGTGCATCAATTTATCTCTTTTAGGCGTACCTTTAAAAATATGCTGCACTAACCAGTGACAACCTCCTTGAGTTCTTTGAAAACAGGGAAAGGCAAGTAGGAGCATCGGATGTTATTTTTTTTCCATAGTTTAAAAGTATTAGATACCAAATTGAAATGTTATGCAGCATCTTTCAACCCTATTTCCTGTGCTCACCTGTGACAATATCTTTGTGTTCCTCGAAGACAGCGAAAGGCATGTAGGAGCGCCGGACGTCCCAGACGCAGATGGTGTGGTCCACGACCCCACTGCAGCTGGCTATGTGGTACTTCTTCTCTGGGCGCCACTTGATGTGGTTGACAGAAGCAATGGCGTAGATGGTGTACTCCGGTTCCAGGACGTTTCCATGGCCTTCCCATCGCCAAATCTAAAAGAGAGATCAACTTCAGGACATGATATTCTGTTCCATTCGTACAACTCTCCGAGCTTGATATGATGTAAATGTATTATGCATTTTCATGTAATACGAGGAGGTAATTTCATGTAATTTGAGGAGGCGCGATAGCTCAGTTGGTAGAGCAGTGGTCTCGTAAACCGCCGACCCGGGTTGGAAACCAAGGCGATGTGCTAGTGCCCTTTGGTAAGGCATTAATCCTCATTACCAGGTCCCTCGGAGAGGACCTAAAGCCGTCGGTCCTCTGGTTGCTTACTAACAAGCATTTATGCTTTCCTAGCAGTCAGGTGAATGTGACTCTTGTTCTATGTGATGGAGCTGAATATCCGAGGGCAACACTGATTCGATTCATTTTTTCAGCTTTTGTCAAATGTGTAACAATATGTTATTTTGATTTTTGATTTGATGAATAAAATGATAATAATGATGATTAAAACGATGATGACGAATGATGATCACTGTTATCATCATCTTCATTATCATCATCATCATCATCATATTAATCATAACAATAAACTAATCTTGAATTCCGGTAATGACAGAAATTAAATTTTCACAGAATCAAAAAAAAATTACACCGACTACGAGCAAAGAGAGATATCAAGCAGTCCAACACATGCACACAGCATGCAGTCTCTTATGATCAAAAGTAAACTTCAGTAAATCCCCAGTCAATTTTCAGTAACATTTCTTCTGTTTGTTTACATTTAATTGGTCCAGGGGTGTGTTTCACAAAGATCCTATGTTGGACTTACAATTATGGAAACCCGTAAAGCATCTATGAAAACATTTTGTAAAAGTTGTTTTAAAAGGCATAAAATCTTGATTCAAATGATTAATATTTTCGATTATCGAGGAGATTTCATGTTATTGATGTGGAATTTATAAAAAGTCTAAAATACTTGAATTTTCGCTTTTGAATATATTTTATTCCAAGGCTACAAATGGCTCTCCATAATTTTTAAGTCCAACTTGGAGTTTAGTTCGACTTGGGATCTTTGTGAAACACCCCCCAGATTACCCATCAACTGCATGATGTGCAATTTAAAATAATTTTAAACCCGTTTCCAAGAAATTGTGAGATTATGGATAACAAGCACAAATAACTCCAAAACACATTTTCATAATCACCGTACATTGAATTATTACACATGCAATGGATGAAAAATAAATAAACCAACCTTAATAATCTTATCTCTGCCGCAAGTTGCGATCCATTTACTCTCTTCTGGATGCCAGTCCAGGCTGAAGGCCGGTCCGTTGTGACCAGGAAAATCCAGCAACACCTTGTCTGGAACTCTGTAGTCCCAGAACTACAAGAGAGACAGAGATGCAGGACAATTTAATGGCACTGTCCTCAGCAAAGATTTGTTATGTCTTCATGTATATCAAAAAGTTTTGATAATTATAATAGTAATAATAATAGTGGAGTCTTGTATGGCGGGCATGTCTGGCACACCTTCACTCCTGGTGCTCCATTATTATAATTACCCTGGCTTTAGCACGGCTGCCATTACGGCGCTCAAGTATTTCAAGGAATTTATTCCTGCCAGGTACCCATTTACCTCACCCGGGTGGAGACTGGCAATTGTAGATTAATGTCTTGCCAAAGGACATTAGTGCTGCAACAAGGATTCAAACCCCATACATTGTGGTTCACAGTCCAGGGAGACTTGTCCACTGGGCCACAACATCTCTGATATCAACACTAAATGAACATAACTGAACTGAATTGGACAGACATGTCTGTAGATTCTGTACAGTGAACCTTTAGTGGTTGACGGTTTCTGATTACAGTCTTGTCTATCACGTGTCTGTCCTTCTTGTAAGAACCTTCTGGTAGCTGCGAGAACATGGTAGTATTTTGAAGAGATTTTGAAGAGATTCGCCGGAAAAATAACGATGTTTTAATGACGTCACTATATGGACCAACACTGCCCAAGCAGACGATATCCCATTGAGAATGAACATAATTGCAAAGCTAATATTTGTCAAATTATAATGAGTTTAGTGTATATAAATTTAATGGCATGTCAAACCATTCAAAAGGGGATATGACCTGATTCTGATAACTAAAATCTTTTGCTTGTAAATACACAGGATAGGGGTCAATTAACAATCAAAGAAACCAGACTTTCAAATTGAAAAACCCCTGGAATGTTATTTAAGGACGGCATTTGTTCCCTCTTGAAACGCCGAACGTACCCCGGTGTGTGCAGCTGAATATACAATGGCGTCTTATTTTGTTTACAAACGACAGATTCCTTTATTTTTGTATCGCTGCATTTGTCATAAAAATAAAAACATGCGCGGGGTTTAGAGTGAGGCAATATATTATATATTTAGCCTGACGGTAGTGAAGTAATGGGAAAGAACTCAAGAGAAGTTGAAAACACAGGCACTGAACATGTGTGAGATGTCATAGGACATCGTCTGCTTGTGCAAGTCATGTCATTACTGTGATCTCACACATCTCAGCAGCGTTCGGAGGACTCTTCAGGTCATATGCCGGGGCTGCATTTAAACGTTTTGTAATTGATAATAATCACTACTTCAAATGTTTCCAAGCATTGAATTTTGATGACCTTGTCGAATCAAAGTTTCAACTTTGCAATAATGAAAATAAAGTTAGTTTTTAAAATTAATGAATATCTACTTTAACCTAACAATAGTCCTGTACAGAGAAAACATATTTCAAAATTGTCTGTACCCTATTGTATCTTTTTCCCCCCTAAACGTCTCAGCTTCACAATACACCTATAAAGAAAATGTTTAATACTAGATAGATAATGCAACATGACAGCCCCTGAAAATTTCTCTCCCACAAAACAAAAGTTACACAATCTAATGGGGAGGAACTACACTGACATACCTGTATATGTCCATTGTCCAGCGTGGCTGCCAGTATGAAGTATTGATGTGGACTGCACTGGACATCACGTATGCACTCCGACTGACCGTTCCCGTACGTCGTTTCACATTTATTGGTTCTGAGGTCCTACAAAAGCAAAGGAGAATATACGGATGTAAAAGACAATGTTAGAAATAATTAACTGGACCACTGAAGAGACTGGACCACTGAAGAGGTTGAACCACTCTCTGGGATAACACAAGTACCAGACCTCTGTGTGAAACAATGGTCCTAGTCTATATCTTGAGTGTGACAACATCTAGACAATCTAGGCTTTGAATGCATAACAGTAATCAAAGACACATTGTCAATACTTAGAAAGAACTTCAGAGCCATCATTGGACCCACTGAAGAGCATGTACCACTCTCTGGAAAAACACAAGTACCAGACCTCTGTGTGAAACAATGGTCCTAGTCTATATCTTGAGTGTGACAACATCTAGATGATCTAGGCCTTGAGTGCATAACGGTAATCAAAGACAATGTCGATACTTACAAAGAACTTCATATAGCCATCGTTAGACCCACTGAAGAGCATGTACCACTCTCTGGGGTAAAACATGCAGACCTCTGTGTGAAACAATGGTCCTAGTCTAGATCTTGAGTGTGACAACATCTATACCATCTAGGCTTTGAGTGCAGAATGGTAATCAAAGACAATGTCAAAGCAATCAAACATGCTTTAGTGACAACCTGTATAGAAAGACCACCTGTCTACAAAAACCACATTTTTGTTTCCCTTGAAAATGGTTTCTCATTGAAACATGTACTAAAGGAACCTGTAATAAAGACCACCTGCCTATAAAGACCACTTTTCTTGTCTCCCTCGGGTGGTCTTTATAGACGGGTTTCACTGTACTTACAAAGAACTTCATAGAGCCATCATTGGACCCGCTGAAGAGCATGTACCACTCCTTGGGATGGAAGGACACCTTGTGGACAGTTCGCTTGTGATCACTGAAGACCTGGTCCATCTTGTTTCCCTGGGGCTTGTTCAGGTCCCATGTGATGACTGCTCCGTTGGTGGCCCCAGTGGCTATCAACTCATCTGATCAAAAGAGGGACCAAAAATGATTACCACACCGATGTTGAAAACAATGCAATCAAATCGTAAAGTATATAATCTGACAATAAAAATATTGTTTGAAAAAAATGAGTAAATAGAAACGAATTAATTTTGGGAACAAAATAATTTTTGAAAACTGTTTGTACAATTATGGGAAAATAACCAAAGATAGACGTAAAATAGAAAGTTTTGCTTTCTATCTTAGATTTTTTTTTCCCCCTCAAAATATAACTAAATTGATTACTTGACTCACTTTCAAACTACTAAGAAAAACTTGTACATGTACATGCAGATTCATACACCCAACCAACCAAAAAATTACTTTTTTTTTTACGAGGGCTCTTTTCAGATTTTCCCTTAACCTTAATAAGGCCGGGGGGGGGGGGGCCATTATGCCCCCCCCCCCCCCCCTCCACGATTTTTCTGATTGCTTGGGAACAAGTCTTGCGCAACTTCTAAAATAATTTTTTTGAAAATCGGACCTACGGTTACAAGGTCAAGTGACCTTTTGTCTTTGCATGTCAGCCCGAAAATCGCTCATTTTTGTGATTTGTGTACAAAACATATGGAAAAGTCATTTTTCCTAAAAACAGATCAAACATGGGTTATTGGGTCTTGTTTAAAGTTTAGGTGGTTGTTTTGGGAGTCAAAATAGTTGAATTGTAGTAAGAAATAAAATAAACAACAAAAACAATGAAATACATAAGTTAAACAAATAATGAAATACATAAGAAAAGATCAAAACAAGGGATAACATAAGGAATAAGCTGGCTCTTCCAATTTTTTTTGTCGTATTATTATTCAGATTGGTCTAATGAATATACATGTATGTAGTGAAAAAGAATGCTTAAATATGAATAATATATGATTTATGGGTAAAAATGTTATTTTTATGACTTTATTTGCATAAATTACCATAAATATGCAAATGAGTGAATTTTTCAAAAAATTGAAATTATCATACTATTATATACACTTCACTTGACATGCGTGCAAATTTTCGCGGCAATCGACCGCTTCGCGGCTGAGATCTTAAGGGGGGGCCATAATGCCCCCCCCCCCCCCCTGGCCGTACTAAGACCTCAAATAGCCCAGCCTTTTTAGGGTTAAAAAAATAGCCCCCCTTAATTATTTTGCGGTGGCTATTTTGGAGCTCAGGGGGGCTATTTTGGAGCTCAGAGGGGCTTTTTTTTTGTAAGGTTGTATTTTTTTAAACACGGTTTTAGTACTTTTACCTACGGTACATAATTTCCAAGCAAAGGCAAATATACATACAAATGTAACGTACATATGTTATGTAGAGTATTGCAGACATTCAGATACCCATGATTTATTTACTTTGTGTTAAACGTGTGGCTTACTATATGATTTACATAAACATGTAATTAAAACTTGTCAAAAGTAGTGTTTTGTTCAACTGTTCATTTGTCATATCATGAGAAAATATTGTCACCGACAGGCAGGCAAGGAATTAAAAAAAATTATGGGGGCTACTTTTCCCCATTGCCTAAAAAAAACAAGGGGCTACTTTAAAAGTGGGGGCTTCTTTTGAAAAAAAGGGGGCTACTTTCTTAAAGCCAAATTGTAAGCTGTAACAATAAGTTGTGTTATTCCTTAGCCATCATACTACTGGCAACCAAATTGGTAGGTAATATGTTATTTTGTCTTTTTTTCTGTCCCGAATTGTTATCATGGACAATGCGATCCCATTTAAAAAAAAATGTAACTCTGTTTAAAATTGTGTTATTTATAACTTAAAACCATTAAATGTGAGTGAATATTTTTACTGTGTTGTCCCACATATTACCGATGTATTTGTTATAACGAAACATGCAAAATCATGGCCGTATTTTTTTTCCCCCGTAGATAGACTCTAATTCTAAAGGCCAAGCCAAAGCTAGTGTCATTTCGTAGACAATGACAATGGGCCTGGCATCGTATATAAATAATATAATTTAATTAAACAGTTGTAAGAAAAATACTGAGGTATAGGAACATCATTTATATATTTATTTACGTTTTTTTATAACAAAATTCAACTTCTGTCTACGAAACTAGCTTTATACCGATTTTACAGGAAAAAAATCCGGCATTGATTTTGCACGTTTCGTTATAACAAATATATCGGTATGTGGGAAAACAGTAAAAATTCGGGTCAGAAAAAAAGACTAAATAAACATATTACGTACCAATTTGGTCGCTAGCAGTTCAGCACTCGTCACTCGCAAATACTTATTTGCTTCATACTAGGAGCGTGCGGGGCGGGCGCGTGCTGGAGCTGAGCTAGATTCTGTGCACGTGTGTGCGAACTGCGTATGCATTATGGGCACGAAACTATGTACCGTAAATAACGTTGTATAAACCGCCCTCGTGTATTAACCGCACCCCTCTTTTTCGCCCTTAAAAAAAAAAAAAAAAAAAAAAAAAAAAACTTTTTTTTTTTTTTTTTTTTTTTTTTTTTGCCGAGATTTTTTTTTTTTGTGTGTAAGATCATTACGGTACTGTAAATTAAAAAACAGTAGGGACCTAGGATAGAACCTTGTGGTACACCATGTAATAGAAGAAAAATTGGAGGAATTATTATTATAAACTACATATTGAGATCTATCAGAAAGATTACTTTCAAACCAAGATGACAGACAAATTTGAGTGTTGTTCTAGTTTCCGAGTGGTGAGTCAACACACCGATTACCGAGCTGGGAGACATTGCCAGGCATAGCGCCAGGTGGAGGGGCATAAATTGAAACTTTAAAAAAAAAAAAATTTTTTTTTTTTTTTTTTTTTTTTTTTGGTGTACCGTGTATAAACCGCACCCCCGACTTTGAATTTTTTTCGGCGGCAAAAAAGTGCGGTTTATACACCGTTATATACGGTACTCCTTATTGGGGGCCTGGCCGGCCAGGAGCTTAGGCGGATACCAATCTAGCTACAGTACGTACGACCGCCGATCTGCTGCAATCACAAAACTTTTGAAATGTTGATGGAAATTTCTAGTTTTGGAGTTGGTAGTTGGAACGGAGATTTCACTCAGACACATTAATAAATTGATTTATTAATTCCTAGGCAATATCAATTCATGGCGGGGGCGATTTTTCGTTATATATCGATTTTTTTTTCCGCCCTCGTCTTGATTTTTTACTGTGGCGATTTCAGAGGTTTAGGGGGCGAATCGCCCGTCGCCAGCGTGTATTTTTTTTGTTGCACCCAACCTCAGGTCTCTCTCATACACCCCACTCTTAGGTCTCTTTTATCTGCCCTACCCTAACCCCTCTCTGCATCCAATCTCTGCATTATGAATGTAGGCATGATGGCTCAGTGGTAGAGCAGTGGTCTCGAAGCCAAGTCGATGCACTATTGCGCTTTGGTAAGGCATTAATCCTCATTACCAAGTCCCTCATAGTGAAATTGTGAAAGAAACAGTGTGGAATCGACCAGAAAAGGTTGATCATCTGGCATATGTGTGTGTATGGCAAGGTTTCTAGAATCATCACAATGATAAGAAATTTGGCCAAGTCTTGGTAAAGTTACAAGCACTGTACACAGAAGGATGTTTATGGGACTACACGAACAAGTGGCATAAAAATCAGTCCCAATTTTTTACGATGTTACATGCCATATTTAGAATATGAAGGCATTTGAAGAGCCATACTTTTTAGGGAACATGTTTTATCTTATTTTTCACCTCTTCCCAGAACTCAACCTTCTCTTTAAAGCCGTTGATCCCCTGGTTGCTTACAGTACTTACAAGCATACACATACTTTCTTGGCAGTCAAGTAGAAACCAACTAACCAATGACTTACCTCTACTAGGGTGCCAGGCTACATCGTTACAGCTGTAGTTGAGATTCATCCGCCCCACCCTAAGGTCTATCCGCTCTCGGAATCCCATCTCTTCAATGTGGTAGATCTTAAAAACTGAGAAAATAAACAAGATAAAATAATAACAATTATGACATCATCATTTCAAAGAATGTCAACATTATACTAACAATGAATGGAAAATAGTCCAGTCCTATATGGGAGGTACAAATATACTGTACGACACATAGCTTTTTGTTATGAACATTAACTTCACATAAAATGACGAAGCACTCTTCAATTTACAGAATTGTTATTTGCTTTATTCCATAAATAACTGTCATTTACATGTACATCTGGCTGGTTCTAACAGCCCATCTACTACATATTAGTGGACTCATAATTATTGTCAGTTTCTTTCAAAATGCAGTAATTCATCACCAGTACTCATAATCGGCTAATAGTTGGTGACAAGAAGCGAGTTGCAGCCTTGATTTTAAACTCACGGATATCTCCAATTCCGTTTAACAGCCAGTCAAAACCGGACGGTTTTCGGTAAAACGATTAAAAAAATTTTAAAAAAATTAATTTTTTTTTTTTGTTTTTTTTTTGACCGAGCGGGAAGGACTTTCATTTAACTGCGAGGTGCACTTGAAGGCGCCGATTTGTGCTTGTGAACTTGTCACAAATAATAGTAACAATGTCGTTTTCAGAAGAATGTGTAAGATCATTATTAAATGTAAATTAAAAACAGTAGAGGACCTAGGATAGAAACTTGTGGTACGCCGTGTGTAAAAGTTGGATGAATTATTATTATAAACTACATATTGAGATCTGTTACAAAGATTACTTTCAAACCAAGATGACAGACAAATTGGAGTGTTGTTCTAGTTTTGGAGTGGTGAGTCAACACACAGATTACTGAGCTGGGAGACATTGCCAGGCATAGTGCCAGGTGGAGGGGCATAAATCGAAACTTAAAACAAATTATTTTAAAAAAAATAAAATAAAAAAAAAAAAACAGGAAAACAAAACCGTCCAATTGAAAACGGAATCCGCCATGGGCGGTCGGATACCGGACGGTTAAACGTTTGACTACAGCACTATTTTAAACGAAGTCTACTCCCGTTGTATGCCAGATACATGTAAATGAGACTGCACTGTTCTGCAAGACGATACATACATCATACTTACATTTATGTATATACCGTATGTAACTGTGCGAGCTGAGCTGATGGAATTGAGTCTGGCTATTCAACTCCCCTGGTTCCAACAGCACTGTATGATATTATGATTTTTGTCGTTGTTGTTATAAATAATGCTTCTTCAAAGAACTGTTTTCTTTTTAATAATATGTCTTGCTTACCCAGGGTAGTTTCATCAGTATTAATACTGTTCTCCCTGAGGGCCCTAAAAAAGGCTACAATCATATCATTACCCCGGCTTCAAAGGTGCTACCGGGTACCCATTTACCTCACCTTGGTGGAATATGTCAAATGTAGATTAATGTCTTGCCAAAGGACATTAATTTGATATATAACCACTCACCTTGCCTGCCAGCAGCTACTACTTGTGTTGCATCCTTGTTGAGACTGATGGCATTGATCCCTCCATCAAGTTTGATCCCCATCGTCTTACTCGCATTGCTCCGAACTGCAAGATAAGAAGACTAATTTAAAACATTGAAATGGGTGCAATTTGTGTACAGTACGACCACTTCCCAAACTGTCTCTGACTTAGAAAGTTCTCAACATGTTAAAGGATTAAAGTCTTACAGATTACAAAATAATACTCAATAAATTTTTGATCACTTACATACATGTACATGTACATGTACAGTGCGTCCCAGAAAAAACGAAACCGAGAAGTATCGATGTTCTATCATAACTTAATCACAACTATTTTTAATGAATGATACATATTTGGAAAGCTTAGAGTCTCCTCTTTCATGTGATGCTACTCAGATGATGCACATTTCACGCATGAGTGATTAAAAGCAATTTGAAGGAAGGAAACCAAAAAGACATTTGGCGGGCGGTATCTGAATTTCGAAGAAAAATTCACATTTCTAGAAAGTTGAGTTTCTGCCCTTTCATATGACACCTCAATCAGGAAAAATGAGCGAGGAATAACAAAGTTCTGTTTGTTTAAAGTAGCCCTTACATTTTCATAATTTTAACAAACGAATTCGTTTTCACTGGGTGCCTGCCGTAGCAAAAAGCAGATTTGACAAAAGACTTAAAGGAAACCAAAACCTTCATACTAAGTTACTTTTATTGTAAAGTTTAAGATATTTGAAAAATATCAGTGAAAATTTGAACAAAATCGGGCAAGGAATAAGGAAGTTAGAGCTTTTTTAAATGACTAGTCACTAGAGGGCGGTATTCAATTTGATGACATCATCTGTAAACAACTCTCCATGCCTTTTGTACATCAAATTTCATGTTTTTCCTTCTTTCTTGTGATTGAGATAATCTACTCCTCTTGTGATTGAGATAATCTACTCCCCTGAATGCAAGATATAGAATGCAAAATGATATTCTACTTCACATGTTATGAAGTCGGATCAAGAACACAAATAAATACGAAGAAAACAAAAAAATGTGAAATTTTATGTACAAAAGGCATGGAGAGTTGTTCACAGATGATGTCATCAAATTGAATACTGCCCTCTAGTGACTAGTCATTTAAAAAGGCTCTAACTTTCTTATTCCTTGCCCGATTTTGTTCAAATTTTCACTGATTTTATTCAAATCTTTAAAACTTTACAATAAAAGTAACTTAGCATGAAGGTTTTGGTTTCCTTTAACTCCGTTTCGTTGACAATCAGCCATGCATGAAGACTCTCATCTACGGCTGATTGTCAACGAAACGGAGTTAAGTCTTTTGTCAAATCTGCTTTTTGCTACGGCAGGCACCCAGTGAAAACGAATTCGTTTGTTAAAATTATGAAAATGTAAGGGCTACTTTAAACAAACAGAACTTTGTCATTCCTCGCTCATTTTTCCTGATTGAGGTGTCATATGAAAGGGCAGAAACTCAACTTTCTAGAAATGTGAATTTTTCTTCGAAATTCAGATACCGCCCGCCAAATGTCTTTTTGGTTTCCTTCCTTCAAATTGCTTTTAATCACTCATGCGTGAAATGTGCATCATCTGAGTAGCATCACATGAAAGAGGAGACTCTAAGCTTTCCAAATATGTATCATTCATTAAAAATAGTTGTGATTAAGTTATGATAGAACATCGATACTTCTCGGTTTCGTTTTTTCTGGGACGCACTGTATAATCTAGAAGTAAACAGAAGGAAGTAGGCCTTAACATGTTTATAACCCAATGGAAGTGTAATTTGAGTGGACAGAGAGGTCAAAGGTCATTTCACATGTACCACTGTTACATGTAGTTATGAATATGCACATTTGTAGTAAAAGTAGCATGTCCCAACGCTAGTCCAAATAATAAAAGGATCAATAAGGCCCAAACAATCCCAAGCAGTAGTAGTTAATTAATAACAATAATAATAATATAATCATAACATTGAATATGATTATAGCAATTGGCATACATATCTGTCACACAATGTGCTCAGTGGACTCTAAGTTAATCTTGGCTCTAGCTAGCCTACTAATTTTGTTGCTGACAGCATTCAAGGGATTCCTCCCTTACAGGTACGCCTTACCATTTAACACCTGGGTTGGGAGTGGCAATTGTAGATTAATGTCTTGCCAAAGGAAATTAGTGCCAGGCCAGGGCTTGAACCCACAACCTTTTTATCTCCAGTCAAGAGTTTAACAACTGGATTATGACCCATCTACATCAGACTAACTAATGTTAGGTAACCAGTAGCATATTAATAGGTTAAAGCACTTATCCTATCTAATACATTCTTTAAGAAACAAAAATAGAAATTATCTATACATATTTGATGCTGATCTCCAACCTAATATCTACTAAAAGAATAGAAATGGCACCAAAGTTTGCGTTTCATTGACACTACTCTATTTCATTCGGGCTTGCGCAAGGTCATGCAGTCATGTCACCAAAATACCTCCTTGTAATATCCCAGTCTCTGTACTACTTGTGATGCAATATTTTCTAGCAACAAAGAACAGGACAGACAGACAGAGAGATGTACAAAGTGAGAAAGAGTGAGCTAGACGCACAGACAGACAGAGACAGAGAGTGTGAGAAAGAGAGACAGAGGGACAGAGAAATAAATGCGAACTACTTCATTCGGTCTGTAGTAACTAGTTGCAAACAAGCGCTTAAAATACATACTCTTTATATCTATCTACCTGAATATTATATTAGCTCTGTATAGACACTCTATTCCAAGTTATGTGAAACTGAAAGCAACAATATTATTACAAAAATGGGAGAGAAAAAAGCTGTAACGTATTTCAAGAAAAACAATGCACTATTCCATCTCTTTAATTGAAGAACAATCAAATGTGATGCAGGATTTCATCTCATGTTAAGAATAGTCTAAACTGTTACAAGATATTCTTGAAAGTCTTATATACATGTACATGTATAACCACGCCTATCATTATGTTACTGTGTTTGAGCATAGTTTGAGTATCTTAAAATATGCAAAGACTGAACACCACCACCGAGCATTGTACTCACCCCCGGGCCTATAATTTCTTCCTATTTCAAAATAAAAGTGAAAATTTTGAATAAGGAATTGAACATAAAATACAAAGCTACATGTTTCTATACTACTTCTAAAATAATATCCCTGACTGCCACACAAAATAATGAATAATCATAACAATAATAATAATAAAAATGATATCAATCATAATAACAATAACACTAATAATAATGATAAGAATAATAATCATAGTAATGAGAATGATGATGATGATGATGATGATGATGATGATGGTGGTGGTGGTGGTGGTGGTGATGATGATGATGATGATGATGGTGATGATGATGATGATGATGATGATGGTGATGATGATGATGATTAGGCCTGAGTCGGTACGGTCGATCACACCGGGACCCGACCGTTGCCGTCGGGTCCCGGTTTCGTTTTTTGAGAACCGACGCTCCGAAAAAAATAATGAAATATGTAAGAAATTGCAGTTTTGCACACCACTAAAATCAATCCACCTTAAAACTTAAGTATTTAATTGTTACCAATCATATTCTAGCTCATCCTGAATCAATCCGAACTGCTGATATAAATATGGGTTGCAAAGCAGTTCGCCCCATCGGGTTGTTGTTGCCAGCTGCTAGCTAGCTACTGTACTGGCCGGGTCTCTCGGCAGGATTAATAAATCAGGTTGAAAGAAACATTAATGTTTGAATAATAAAACGGCTTTCTAAAAATACTTCTTTACAACATACCGATCGAACAATTTTTAAAAGACAAAATAGATATTTTTTCTTTGATTTTAAACACCGCATGCTTCTTTTAAAAACTGAAAATTACTTGGTAATCACAAGAAGTTTCGATACGGATAGTTGTTGCAAGGCAAGTTCAGACTAGTCTCGGAAAAATGCGCAGTGCACCTCGTTAACTGTAATGCGTGCCCAAACGAAACCAAACAATGACGTGATCGTAACGAGAAAAAAATCATTACAAACTACGAGAGCACAATTGGAAAGACAACTACTCAAAATTATCGTAAGCAGATACATAACTTGGAGGAAGAATACAATAGTTGTCCAGGAAAAGCCACAGAAATAGTGATAATCGAGGAGAAACTGGGTACATTTTTATCGCAAGGGGCCTGCTGCAAATACTCGAATCCTTTGTTATACTGCTTTTTACCGTAGAGGGCGGTATTTGGTTTCTAGCCTCGTGTTCAATTTAAACACGTGTAGTTCGAGTATTTGCAGGAGGCCCATTCAGATAATGATTGTACCTATAGTAACTCCTTAAATATCACTATTTCTGTGGCTTTTCTTGGACAACTATTGTATTCTTCCTCCAAGTTATGTATCTGCTTACGATAATTTTGAGTAGTTGTCTTTCCAATTGTGCTCTCGTAGTTTGTAATGATTTTTTTCTCGTTACGATCACGTCATTGCTTGGTTTCGTTTGGGCACGCATTATACAGCTAACGAGGTGCAGTGCGCATTTTTCCGAGACTAGTCTGAACTTCCCTTGCAACAGTTATCCGTATCGAAACTTCTTGTGATTACCAAGTAATTTTCAGCTTTTAAAAAAAAAGCATGCGATGTTTAAAATAAGAGATAAATATTTATTTTGTCTTTAAAAAATTATTTGATCGGTATATTGTCAAGAAGAATTTTTTAGAAAGCCGTTTTATTATTCTAACATTCATATTTTTTGACCCGATTTATTCAACCTGCATGAATCAAAATGGCTGCTCGAATGTTGTCTTTCCATTTTTGCTCCAGTTTTTTTACTTTTAGAGGCACGATAATGGCACTAAAAATCGCCAATCATGGATGAAAAAAATGTCAAGTGGGAAAATATACCGATCTGAGGCGAGGTATGCATGTGTTGATTTATTTGATTGATAAAAAGGTCACTTTTAAGGGACATACTGATGATATGCGCTTTTTATAGAGGCAAGTGACAAATCCTGCGAGCTGATTTCGGGACACCGGGTCCCGATCGGTGCAAGGCCGTCGGGACCCGGTTTATGAAAATCCCGACATGACTCAGGCCTAATGATGATGATGATGATGATGCATGGAAGCATTCAAGCATCAAAACCACAAACATTCATCCACATGCTGAACAGTTTGGATGAGGACAACTGACAAACATAAAAGCAGAAGTACACTACTGATACCCTTCAAACCGGCGAAGAGAAAGTACGCACTACCGCGCATGCGTACTTTCTCTTCGCCATGTGTACTTTCTCTTCGCCAGTTGAATCGACGATACAACATGGAAGAATCGTCGGGGTAGGACGAAGATTCACCACATTTTTCCCAGTGAAGACTTCTTTATAATTATAATTTCAAGTTGATGGATAGATGCCCAGAGGAGTCGAGCAACATAGTAATTCAAAATTGTAATTACTCCCTTTGCATATTTTGAGATAATGTCGCCCAACCCGCTGTTAGAATTTTTTTCGATGCACCACTCGAAGCTCCGACGCCTTCAGCATCGGCGTCGGAGCTTCCCGGAGTTAAAGAAATATAGGCCTAGATGTAGTAGTAGATCTATGCCGTCGGCTGATCAGCTATAATAATCATCAGCTCAGTTTCATCATGTTCATATAAGCAAGATCCTAGTCTAAACAGACTCGATGAAGTGAAGAGCATTAATTGAGACATAATCATCATCAACAACAACAACAACATCAAACTTCAAAGGACAATTACAATCACAGAAAGCGATATATCGACCTTCAGTTATCAGTTAAAGACTTAGGCCTACACGTATTTCTACGTATCGGACTGAAGTTTATTTATTTCACTGCATAGATTAACCCCTTTCTCGCTCTTGACTAGCTGATTTTCGCAGCACTCACGTCATCAACATTTACTAAAATTACAATCCTCTCTCAAAATCATTACCTCTTTCTTGCGTTCCTCGTGACATGGTTATATATTTGTTAAAGATACAAAAACCATAAATTGAGTGACATCTTTTCCAGCCTGGCTTCAGAAAGTGAATCAAAAAAGACTGTTCGTCTGCCGCTAGTGGCCTGGAAAAAGACTAGCAGCGCAGAAGATTGCGAACCGATGGGGGGGGGGGGGAGGGTGGATGAAGTGGTAGGTAAACGACGAAGGATAAAGTAGCGG
>JAVYIG010007220.1:0-105381 GCA_035222895.1 Strongylocentrotus droebachiensis | reverse complement strand
GTCATCACTTATAGAGCATCTTTTGAAGCAATTTGCAGTTCCCACGTTGTTTATTCCAGAGAACGTTCTGAGAAGAGAGAGGTGTAAAACAAATAAAAAAGAAGGAAAAGATTGTTTCTGTTATTGCAATGAAGCCGTCATCCTGAGTCTGGTGGAGACACAATGTAAATTGGTAGGCATTCCGATCTATTCTTCAATGTGTCACGAAACTTTGAAGTTGACTTTACTTTGGATTTGGGATGGCAAACAGACAACAATAAGTAGCAAGTAACGTGCAAACAAAACTAAAGACCTAATTGTGACTCACTGTTTGAATCAACATCGGCAGGAATAACGTCTTGGTGTCGTAAAAAAACACCCGTGTTCTTAAGGGGGTACTATAGACTTCAGTATCAGCCTATTGCAAATTATTCTCCAGAAAACAAAACAGGAGTTTCCTCATTCCTGAAATTGATTGAGGCTTGAAGTCGGGAATTCTTAATCGGAAATAAATTGGCTATACAATTTCTAAACGAAATCAACAAGAGACTCAATAATAGGCCAACCATTTTCACTTTTCATTCACCCCCATGACGAAAAAAAGAAGTTTTCTTGCATTATTGGGAATTTTGGATGACTGCCAACCAACATCACCGTTCCCTCGGTTTGATCGGTTTGGTCATGCTTGTAAAATCAATGGTTTGGTTTTACTTTTTATGACTACCGAGTTCCACGTTTTTATTTCGGTGACTCATACTTTGTTGATGGCGAAAACTTTTAAGGATTCTCCTCTGTCGACCAGCTGATAATAATAATAAGCGTCTTTCATTGTTGCGTAAGTGGGGCTCAGTAAGCGTCTTTCATTGTTGCGTAAGTAGAGCTCATGTAATATTGTTTGCATTTCTGTGATTAGAAGAGCTAAAAGAGAGGAAATAACTTCTGAGGCATGACCCACTCGCTCCGACACTAAACACAAAAGCTCTGACTGAGTAATCGAGCATACACCTGTGCGCACAATAGAATAGGCTACCGGTATTCCTTCTTTTACCACCGCCAGTTCGCACGTTCGGTTTTTTGAGAGCGCGGCGCAGTTCACTTTTCTGCTCTAACTCGTCTGCACTCTTTCCTGACAGCTTGACTGTGTCGTATACCCCGCCGCTGACCCATTCTCTCCTTCTCAGAAGTGGATATATACCGGTCACGTCTATTCTGCTTCTTTTCCAAATTATCTCTGCTCTGTGTTTCACCGAGGTACAGAAGGAGCATACACCAAGTATTGCAGAGTGAGTTTTTTTCTTCTTCAAACTTATGCCACTTTATTACTCTTAATTAGGTACTGCTGTTTTACCAACTTTTGACATTGTGATTATAAACAAATTGTGGAAGCTGGACTTGTCTCGAAATCGAAGCCTTGGTTGGTCAGATAGATCTCTTGCCTGCTGGAGCTGGCCGGGGCCAGGGCTGGGTCTTTGACCTCTCGGCTATGATCTGTTTACCATTCCACTCTTGCACTTGAACAGTCCTGGTTGATATTGATGGAGTTCATCGTCTTGGAATGAATATACATGTTATACTTTTAGTGGAGTATGTAATATTATTGTATAAAATTACCTAGGCCAAGGTAATTTTACAAAATAACCTTTCATAAACTTAATGTGTAAAGCACTAAAGCCTATTTGCATCTGCAATCATTCTTTATCTATTTAATACCTCGAAATATTGCCTCATAGAAAAAAAGGTCTCTCATCCAACTGTTGTGGTAAAGTAAGCCTCTTCAACACCCAGAGTTTTTACAAAACTTGAGTAAGGAGTTAGTTTATTCAAAGAGGCTGATAAGCCAGTCTTATAGTAATAACCATTGTTACTTTGGTTTGTACTTCAGTTTATTTTGTCTTTCTTATGTAGATTACAATTCATGTTTTTCTTCTCAATCACTGAAATGTCTGCCTGTGCATTTGTGTGAAGTCAGTGATTGACAGACATTCTTTTTGTAAATGTTCCATTCATTGCCACTGGTACAGATAAACACAGGAAATTCATTTAATAGAGAGGATGAAATGTTGATGTTGATAATGTTGCATGGGCGTAAATCCTTACGTAATACCTATTGTTCAGGGGGGATGAATGAATAGATCATCCCCCCCCCCTGAACAATAGGTATTACGTAAGGATTTACGCCCATGTAATGTTGATTATATTGACAGATACTTGACATAAATTCTCATAGATGGGAGCTTTTTACGAATGAAAACAAAGCATGTTATGGGTTATTCTATTCAGAATAGAAGTTGAAGATGATTACACTGTACTATCCAGATCAATATGTCAGGAAGATAACCCAGAATTTAAGGAAATGGGTAAATGGAATGCAAAGACGAGAAATCTGAGGCCTTGATAACTACAGTATGTTTCATGCTACATTTAGAAATTGGGCATTGTTTGTAAATCAAGAATAACAAATTTATTATATTCCCCTTGCTCTATGGTATTTTCCTGCATTTCATCCATCTAATATTTGTGGGTGCAACTAGGACTAGGAGCCATGGATGTAACTGTGACTGTTTGATTTGAATACTCTTGTAACATTGTATGGTAGTGAAAATCAGAAAACCACAGCTGCTGCTCCATAATACTAAAACATGACCAATTACTGGCTGCCCTTGCAAAGGTTAACCTAATTATACCATCCATCAAATAATCAATACCAGAAACAAACAGTTACATTTTTGTGGACTGAATCACGAGCCATGCCATTGATGCCGACACTTTGTAATGGACCAGAACAAATGAATACCGGTAGGTAAAGTGGGAATTCTAATAAGTTATTCAATTGTGTGAAACATTTGGTAAACTGTAAAGTAATATTTATGTTCTGATGGTTGGAATCATTGCCATTATGAAAATTTTAATATTACTTCTCATAATAAAGAGAACCCTTAAGTTTTACCTTTTAGAATTGAATCAATTGTTACCGATGATTAAAGTGGTTTTATGAGATAGCAGTTTAATAACAAAGGGTGATACATAACAAGGATTAGCTGTTTCAAGGCTATGTCCTGCAAATGCACATTTGTAAGAAATGCTTCAGCAAGGAGTTTGATTTCACTGTAATTTTTTTTAAATAAATGATACCTAGATGGAGAGGGGATGTAAAGAATTTGTATTACACTTTAAATCGGATATTCACTCTTGAAAATGTGGTTGAATGTTTCCCTTTCCCTACAGGATTTCCTTTTTAAGCATGTATTGTAAACATGATTTATCATATTATTATTCATATAGATAAGTACAAGCCATTGCGATTATGTCCTCATTTCATTTACCAGATGTTGGGGTTTGAAGACTGACATGGAATTTTGCCAAATGATTCAGAGCCAGCAACCGACACATTTTATCGAAATTTAGCATTAAATTATCTTTATGTCTACCTATCAGTACAGTTCCACCAGGGAAAAAAAATTAAGTTTCCATTTAGAAATGATTTAGGCCCTATTTGTTTAACAGAATAATTGTGAAATCATGCATGCAAACGGTTTTATTGAAATGATTGCGGATATGTACAGTGGGTTACACAGCTTGATTTTTCTGTGTAGTATGTGTCATGGTCCATATGTTTGATGACGTAAATTAATTGATTATCTTCCAGGAGGTGTATGTTTGTTAACAATGGTGGATCCAGGACTGTTAGGATGGGGATATGGGGCAAACAAAATCACTGACTTGGAATAAAATGGTTATCAAATTGTTAAGATGCCTTTTTTATTTTAAAAAGTGCTGGGAGAGGGAGCGATTTTGATGGGGCACATTTTCCTTTTGTTCTTTGTTTGTAGTTTAGGTATGCCAAAATTAGTTTTGCTCCCCCTCCCCCCCCCCCCCCCCCCCATTCCTGGCTCTGCCTCCAATGGAAGTCTAAAGGGCTCTTTTAGCTGTATGTGCCTGGCGGTTTGGGAACATTGCTACAAGTTTCCGGTGTACCATTACAGGAAACATTTGTATACAGCAAATATTTCAACATTTCCATGTTTTGGTCTCTGGTTCTTAAAATTAACATCAGTTATTTCAGTTAAATTCTATTACTCAAACAGTTGTGAATTGTTCATGTTGCACATTTTCACGTTTACAGTGTTTAAAGTAATTTTTGGTTAATGCTGTGTGTCTCACTCTTAATACAGAGATCTAAATTATTCAATTTTTATTCCCATGACTGAAATCAAGGAAATCTTGTCTTGTTTCCTGCCATTGTCTTGCAATGCCTTGTTTTTCCTGTTGGGATGCAGATTGAATCGAAAGGACTCAAAAGGGATTTAATGGGAGACAAAGTCTTCATTTGGCATTGAACCTGAACAAAATTCTCTTGCAGGATATACAATTGCTTTTCCAGTGATTGAAGAAAATATTCCATAACACTTAAACTAACACATATTTAAATGCAAAGCAGATCAAATTTCACGAGGCTTCGATCCCTGTATTCCTGGCAATTATGAAATTATACTGTCATTAATAGTCCTGATCATTGCAGGGTCATCATTTACAGTGCTCATCCAAATGCTCAGCTGTGTGTTTTTGTTTCAATTACTTTGGAAATAGAGCAATGGTCAATCCAATAATTTATCTGCAGCAAATCTGGAAGGAGGAGTGGAGGGGAGGGCACTAGAGGACCACCCCTTCCCCTCCCCTCCCTGATAACTTTTAAGAATTTTTTGGGGGGGTTTTGCTTGTCAATTTTACAGACATGGCTGTGGTGCTTACCCCATTCCTAGTATAATTAGTCTTTGTAGAGAAATCATTTTACTACTTGCTCCCCTCCACTTTGACTATAAAACGCAAGATTTGTCTGTTACTTTCCAGATTGTCGAAGACCATGAGTCTCTGAAGCATCCTTCTTAGCCCATACTGATTAGACTGTCGGGACGAATCTCAAACTCAAGATGTGCTATGTGATCATCACCATTCGGTCCCTCTTCTGGACCCTCCTCAGCGTCTCCATTGTCCTGGGTCACCTGGTGGCCTTGATGACATCACAATGGCTTCTCGGAGAGGAGGCGACCGTCAACAGTGCCAGCAACCTCTATGGAACGGACAATTCTACCGCACCCCAGGGCGTGGTCGGACCGGTAGAGACCTACACACCCACTCTTGGGGTCTTCATGAGATGCGCAGAAATTTTCCGTGCTATCCAATCAGAAGGAGGATCCACCTTAAATCAAGTCGAATGCACATCATATATCAATGACTTCATGGATTTGCCGAGTGGTTTCTGGAGGGCGATGGTGATATTCTATGCTGCAGGATTCTTTGTACTTACAGTCGTGGCATTCCTCTCAGTGTTTAGTCTCTGCTTTAGGAGTTTGTGCAAGAAAAGCCTCTTCACCGTTTGTGGCTTCATTCAAGCAATAGCAGGTAAGATACGCAACATTTTACACAAACACTATAATTTATGTTAGATACTATTTTTTCTTCTTTAAAGAAGTGTGAAGCTCTAATAGTCTAAATTTAGGATTGATACCTCGGCTAAACTTTGTCCACGGTAACTGCGCCTATAATACCGATAGTGTGTTAAAGAGTTTGGATGCAGTGTGGTTTAAGAACAATTAGAAGTGTTTGATCTAGAAAGACTCGATTTTATTGAGAAACACAGAGAGATGACATAAGTAGTATCCATGAATTGGTGATAAGTGAAATGGGCAGTGGACAAATACTAGCTACTAATATTAGGGTCTGCAAAAGCAAAATGTCACTTGATGGTTTTTTCAGTGAAATTTAGAATATATTTACTTCCATAAGACTTGTTCAAAACAAGTTGAAACCTCTCAAAAATAAATGTATGCATCATGCACTCCCCAATTGCTTTGAATGTTCTGGTTTGCTCCCCATTACATAGTAGTTAGGAAGCCATAAAGTGATTAGTATACTTTTTGTTTGAAAGGCAGTAATTGTTGTTGACACAGCAACAGTATGCACATGCATCCAGTTCTTAAAAACAATATTATTGATTTAACCCTTCACTATACTCTTATGATTCAGATGAAACTGTAAATAACTAAATATGTGCAGGGTACTTGGATGTTTGAAATGATTTATGTTTATATATGCTTTTGAAAAAAACAGATTTAATTTCTGGCTTTTTTTTGCGCACATGTAGTCCTCCAAATTTTGCAGCTTGAGAATAGAGGAGGTTTTAATAACTTTTAAATGTCTCTTAGTAGTTCGGATTCTTGTCATATATTGCATGGGAATATTTACTGAATTCATGAACTACAGTTCAGGGTAACCTTCCCAAATTTGACTAAACCCTGTCATCGATTAACTGCTATAAACTCCAATGTTTTCATTCAGTAAAGTATTGTAGAGAGAGTTATTTAGCAGTTATTGTGGAGTGAGTTATTTAGTACATCCTTCCTGGATCATTATTGCTTTTGAAGTTACTACCATTTGACTTGTCCTGTGGGTGCCCTTTTCTCCTCTGCTTGACTAGCCTTCAATACAGCCATAATGGGTGCCTATTCAGTGACAAAGTACCGATTTTCAATTGGGAATTAGGAATAGAAAGGAATCAATTTTATTATTTGTGTTTGTGTATTGGTTGGTTGGAATAGCCTGTTCTTGTACTGTAGATATGTTGTGTTGTATGCATATACATGTACACTAAGCTGTTGACAAGCTTTTTACATTACAGAAATATGATTTTTCATTCCCTTTTATCAATGGGGAAGGCTGTAACTCCTTTGGCTCCCATGGACTTGCCTCTAAATAGCCCCTTTACATTTTTTGAGTAGATTTATTATTTAGCAATATAATGTACTTGCAGGACTGACACTCTGACAGATTTGCTTATCATAGGTCCATGTCATCTCCCCTAGGTCCTTTCCAAAAATGGAAAAGCATATTACGTGGGTATGCGCCACCATCTCAGGTTTGGGAAGGTTTCCCCAGGAATGTCACTTGGGAAATTTTCTCTGAAGTTGAAAAGTTCACTGGCCCAGGATAATCCTGTAAGAAATTTGATTTGATAGATGGCTGTATCCAATCTTACAGTTCCAAACCAAAGCATGATCTTTATGGTGAGGTAAATCTAAAATCCTATAGAGTAAAACAAACTTGAAAATGTCAAATGTTTCTTTTGTATACCTATGATTTTCTGAAAATGTTGGTAGACTATAGGTTTACATGTATGTGCAGCTGTGCCATATTTTAATCTTGTGCATAAATATTAAAAGTATTTTAAGGATTAACAGAACTTGTTGACTGACATGTCCAAGATTGAAGTGGGGACTCTATTTGCTAGGAGGGATATTGCTTGAGTTGACTCTTTTTGTCTGTTACCTTCATAAAGAGGTCTTTCTTTCTTTGTGTCAGAAGACTTCCTTTATTCTCAGGAAGCGATGAGTAACACCACTGTTCATCCAGACAATCTTGCCAAACTCTATTCTGTATTGTCTGGTAAACAGGCTTTCCCATGATCTCATTTTGTGGTGAAAGTTCACTTTTTCAAAGCTAATCTCTCCACCCTACTCGCTAATTGAGGAGCATACATGTACACACCCTGATTGTCTGTGTGTCATAAAATAATTGATATCATATTGACAATGTCTGTCTCAATGTTACTTAATAACTTGCTAATTGCTTGATGACAGTTCTATATATGGAATTGATTTGAAACAATTCCTCTTTGATATTGTCTGCAACTCTGCATCAACTCATATACACGTACCTTTTACCATCATAAAAGGCCCTAGCTTCTGAGTTCTGACTCTCGGCAGATAATGATAGCAGTGGGATTTAGTCTTCTCAAAAATGAACAATATTTATCTCCGTTACTATAAATTGAATATCTGAAATTTTCATGACTGTATTATATTTTCATGAGGATATCAAACTTTCATTGTATCTTTTATCAGCTGTGTGCCTCTTTGCTGTTTGTGTGTATCGTTTTAGATCTGGTCTGTGGTTTTTAACTTGCGTTTGGCATGATCGACCCACTTCCCATGATTTCAATTAATTAGTAGTGTCCTGTTCAAGTCATTTTTCAACATCCTTTTAAGCCTATAAATTAAAAGAAAGGGCCTACAACTGTAGATCCATCAAAATTCCATGTTTCAAATTACATGTAATATCATTTTAAAACATCTTGATTCTTGATCATTAGTGTTCTCATATTTAAAACATTAATTTACTTTCTTATAAACGGTCCGACTTATTTCAAACTTTCGCCATTTTATTTGCTTTCATACAAATGAACATATTACAATGGTTGGATCAGGGCTTGTAATAAAAAACTAAGACCCCTGTTACACATACGTCTGAAAGTGGACTGAGGCCGGCCCCGGAGTCGGCTCGACGTATGTGTAACACCAACTTTTTTCGAAAAGCCGGACTGAGGCCAGGTGGACTCAGTCCACCTCTGGATGTGGTTTGAGGCCGGCCTCAGTCCCGCAATCGGTATGTGTAACACCAAAGTGGACTCGGGCCGGCTTATAAGCGGAAGTGACGTAACCTGTCATCATTATCAACATAATACATCGGGCGCGCTTGCCACCTTCTCTTATGTTATTCTTTGTTTTTATCATTCTATCACTCTCTCTTTCTGTCTTTCCTTATGTTATTCTTTGTTTTTATCATTCTATCACTCCCTCTTTCTGTCTTTCCTTATGTTATTCTTTGTTGTTATCATTCTATCACTTTCTCTTTCTGTCTTTCCTTATGTGAAATGTTTTTATCATTCTATCCTTTTCTCTTTCTGTCTTTCCTTATTTTATTCTTTGTTTTTATCATTCTATCGCTTTCTCTTTCTGTCTTTCCTTATGTTATTCTTTGTTTCTTCCTTCTTTCATCTTCTCTTATGTTATTCTTTGTTTTTATCACACTTTCTCTTTCTGTCTTTCCTTATGTTATTCTTTGTTTCTTCCTTTTTTCATCTTCTCTTATGTTATTCTTTGTTTCTATCACACTTCTCTTTCTGTCTTTCCTTATGTTATTCTTTGTTTCGTCCTTCTTTCATCTTCTCTTATGTTATTCTTTGTTTTTATCATTCTATCACTCCCTCTTTCTGTCTTTCCTTATGTTATTCTTTGTTTCTTCCTTCTATTACCTTCTCTCATGTTATTCTTTGTTTTTTATCATTCTATCACTTTCTCTTTTATCATTCTATCACTTTCTCTTTCTGTCTTTCTGGAGTCCACCCTAACATCAGCTCGTGAAAAGGCGACGTGAGGCCGGCCTATGTGTAGACGCAAAATTGCGGGCCCGAGATCATGTGTAACAGGGGTTTGATGATCTCGAGGCGGCTTCAAATTGCAGGTGTGAGGCCGCCTCCGGGGCCCGCTTTAAAAGCCGACGCATGTGTAACAGGGGTCTAACACATCCCTGGTTGGATTGCCCTTCGACCCAAAGTGCAGGTTGGCAGATGATAACAAAAAGTGGATCTCACCCTGAGCTCTTTCTTTATTGCCTATGTGGGTGGGTCTTGTTTTGGAGAGGTTCCAATCAGGTACAGATAACTGACTGATGCTCATCCTCACTAGCTTCTTCAAGTATTTCTATCTTATCTTCAGGCATGACAAGAATAACAAAAACCTCTTTAGAGATCATACCAGAGTTGCATGATCATACCAATTCAAATTGGGCATGATCTATTAAAGGTGTAGCAACCGTAGCATTGATACCAATGGTTGAAAATGAAATGTAGTTTTACATGATGCAGACCTCGATGTCATGTCATGTCATGTAACACATTGTGACAAATTTCCTGAATTATTTGAAGTGATTTTTCAAATTGATGTAGGCTTGTATTCTAATTTATATACCCAATGTGAACAGAATTGAGTCAGTTTAAATCCTTTTTAATAGGTTTATTCAAACAATTTGTAACTACCGGTAATAATCATTATGATGAATTTTGAATTTGCAGAAATTTAACTACACTGTAGCACTTTGTATTGACTGCTCTGTTATAGATAATATTTCTAAGGTTGTGAGTTCCATATTGTGTGATTATAGTGAACTACCCAATTAGGCCTCCTGTATTATTTGTATCATGGAGAATGGACATTTTTATGGTAGAACATGGAGAATAGTTCTAGGGCTTGTTTGATGAAAGGCAAGGTTTATGGAGCTTTGTTTGCCACCAAATAGAAGTTCAAAGATCACTTCCCAACAAATATGTACAGTTCTTGTGTGATTAGAGGATTAGAAACTTTCATGAAAAGAACTTATGTGTCAAGCCATTTGCTAGAATCATGAAGTACAGGGCAAAAGTGAAATTCAGTTAACCAAATGACCAGCATGTGCAAACATTATGTTGTGGTTCATTGTACATTTAGGCCGCGTTCATGCTTGATTTTGACGGCCAGAATCAGGCATCTGTTACGTGTTTAGTTTAAAACACGCTTGCGTTCATGCTCACTTTTGTAGAATCACCGAAAAACGGCGATCACGAACGCCGATCGTAAACTCACAAAAAGATGCGTTTACAATTGTAAACGCGTTTAAATGGGGTCAACGCACTGACCTCTAGTGGGTCTACGTAGCATGCACAGTGAAGGTCACACAATGCCACACAAGGAGAATTGCCTGGATGAGCCAGAGAAGTAAGCATGAACAGCTACACCGTGGAACTGCGATCACGATGAGCGTTTACGATGAGCGTTTCAGATCGCTCATTCTACCTTCAAAATCAAGCATGAACGCGCCCTTATACATGTAAGTATATAGTCTGTCATCACTTGTTTGGAGTGACAGACACCTGATTATTAAAAGCGTCAGTCAGATCTGTCTAATGGGCAGTTTTCATTCCAGTAAAATGTTTGTCAATATTTACAAATATTCTTCTGCAAACTGTGTATGTAATGTAAGGATAGATACAAGCATACTGATCCCTACATGTACCTGTATATACAAAATAGTTGTGCAAACATCTCTTGAATTTTATTATAATTCATTATTCTTGTACTTAATCAATTTGGCTACAGATTTGCACTGAGCTGGCTCTCATATTTCCCTCTTTTGTAAACATCGATTTTCTGGGTGTACATGTACTACCCCTTTAATTCTCTGGTCTCCACATTATATATGGCCACTCTACTTTTGCTTTAATACATCTAGTGCCACTAGATGTGTATTTAAATTCCAGATGAGATTAACTCTAATTAGAGTATTTTTTATGGCTAACCCAACCTACAATTACCGAGGAGGCGATGAAATCAAGAGATGGAAAATAGGATTTGGGACTTACTCATTCAATGGTGAAAGATTCATTGCTTTTGCAGATCAACGCATTGGAACTAATTTCTTAGATTTCCATAGAGGCCTGGTATAATTGTATCAGTATTTCTGCTCTAGCTGGCTCAGAAACTGTGAAATAAATTTCACTTAAATCTTTTCACTCAAGTTAAGGCACACCCAATATGTTTTTTTTTTCTGTTTGGTCATGATATGTAATAAAATAAGTGCATTTTGAGAATTGAGTCTATATTTACTTGTATATTGAGAAGAATTCTTCAAAAGATTTGTTGTGCTTCTCTGCTCTAAGACGTTGCCAGAGGCTTTGCTATTAGGTTGCATTCATTTGCAACCATTTGTTGCTACAATTACTCGTGAATTGATGAAGGGATTCTGATAAGGCTGAGCTCAGATTTGTTTAGGTAAAGCTGAACTGAGTAGACTTTGGGGGTCTTAAGGTCAAGGGCTACAGGTCAAATTTATATGAAGGAGAATATTTTGTACCCAATAGGCCTGTTTTCATCGGACCAAAGTTGCAAAAACCCCGCTATTTTGACTAGCCTTATCTCAAATCAGCCTCCTAATTTGCGTTTTCATCAGCCCGCAGTTGCAATTAGCTGGCTATTTAGTCGAGAAAATATCCTGAGAAATCTTGGTCTTGTTTCCAAAATAGCCCGCTAATTTGCAAGTCTGAAAATAGCAGGTTATTTGCAACTTTGGTCTGATGAAAACGGGTCTTTTGACTAGTGTTAAGCCCAAGAACAAGAACATATTATATCCTTAACAAAATGTTGAAGCCAATACGTTTACTAATCGTGTAGCAGACTTTGCTTACATATAATTTGAATACATAAAGTTCTGTAAATCTAGTATTGAAAGAGATTTATTATTTGATAAGATAATTTAAACTTCCAATATATCCATTCTTTAGCATTACCGTATATTATGTACTTATAAATATAAATGGATTTTGCCTAGTAGAGAGGTATCACATGAATATGCAAATGACACACCACACCTGCATTTTGTTCTCTTGAGGCAGCATGGTTTACATTAGGCCTACAATGTACACACCAAATATTTGTTCTGCACATAATGTTTACAAGTAAAACCAGCCATCTTTCTTCACCTGTCTGTAATACTTACTGCACATGTGTTCCGTGTGAAAGAATGCTAGAGTTTCTAGAGAAAGTACAACCCGAGAGCTTGGAGGGACAAGTGTTCGACATGAGTCAGCGAAAGGGCTGATGTAACATGTCACCACTCGAGAAGAGAATGAATAAAAAGAGAGCATATTTTTAGGAAAACCCTGTTTACACTGGTGCAATATTAATAAACCAATAAACTCAAGGTTGACCTGCACTGACCAGAAAGGTGTTTAGTGGGACTCCACCCTGCCGGCTATGAGTCTATGGAGTGACCGGCCAGAAGTCCCTGACTAATCATAGAGCTATGATGTCTGTATCAAGACTGTGAAGTGTCAGATTGAACCATGAATAGTAAATTGTGCACCTGTAGATAATATGATTTATTAGTAGGACTATTTCCTGGTAAAGCTTTTTCCCATAACAGCTGTAGATATCATCTCGGTCAAACTAGGGTCAATGAATTGTAAAAACTTTGAGGTACTCTGTAATATTTATGAAGTCATGTCTATCCTCTCTGTTTGATTTGTGCATCATCCTTTTCTTCACTTGTTGGAAATATATAAAATAAAAATATTCAAACACCAGGATTATAGCTGAGATTGTTACTTGTTTCTCTTGTTTTCTAATTACATGTTTGTACATTTACTAATTGTATTTGTAACCAAAAAAATGCAGCTGTTTTGCTTCAACAGTATGTATACCGTTATATCTCAGTATTTGTTGTCTTAATTGGTTCTACTTTGCAGCCTATGATTTGTATTAGACATTCAGTGCCTATTGCCAGCATTAGGTGTAGATTATTTGATGCTACTCCTCAATTATATGGCCCTTCATTTGAAGTTATCTGAATCTCCACAGCATTGTCTAATCATAATGCTTGTATGAGGAAATATATTTTTACATTAAATGTCAGTCAGTTTTCCATCATAACAGCACAAGTCAACAAATGCATGAAAAACGATGAGCAAGCCTCTCAGTAATATTCATACTGTGTCATAACCACATTGATTACTTGTGGTCAGATTAGGTGACAGGTTCTCAATGGAGATACATGTGTGTAGCTATCACTGGAGGGTGTGTGGGTAGGCAAGGACAGTGGGTGTGTGTGTGAGGTCACTGAGTGTGAGGGATGCTAACTGGATGATTGGGTAATGGTTCTTGATCCCAGGGGAGGGAGAAGTAATGATCCAAACCAATTTATTTGACACTTCATCTCAACTACTCTCAGGAATCATTTATTGACTTCTTAGTTTCTCCCGTATCATCTGTTTGGGCAAAACTAATCAGAAATGGTTACATTCCAGTCCATGTCATTCAAATTATCTTTTCTTCAACTGCTATTATATCATTTTCAAGACTTTTCCTCTTTCAGCTTGTAGTCTGCTCACCGAGACCTGTAATTATTTGTTTTTTAACAGAAACTTTGAAGTGACATTTAATGAATACCAATGAGCTCCATTAAATTAAAAAAGTATCCTCTGTTCAAAGACATGAATGTTTAAGGGGGGAAAGAGAGTTTACTTCAGTGTACCCGCATTCCTCACCATTTTACTTTACTTTGCATTATGTTATGACTTGAACTGGGTTTTTTATTTGAAGACTGACAGTGAATACTCTTTGATTCAGAATTATTCAGGCATTGTGTAAATGAGATGAAATTTATGGATGGATGGATCTGATGGTACTGCGATGGATAAAATTATAATGCCATGTGCTTCCGCTCAAGGATGAAACAAATTACAAAATGGAATATGAACTAAATATATTCAGACTGGATACAGGTATATATGACAAGAGAATTTTTCTGTACAGGGAGTGTACTGTGTTTTCAAATGCAGATAAAATGATTTTGTAAATGATGGTTGCTATTAGAGACGTTTTGTGAATGGGACTTTTTTAGTTTTGTCTTTAGTTTAGTCATCTTTTAAACTGTAAAGCCTTAAGCATTTTTAACACTCAGCCATACCTCAAGGCTCAAGTTCTAATTCATTCAAATGAAATAGGTTTGCACAAATGAAAAATAAGTCTGCCTTTCAGGAAATTACGCCTCTAAGCTCCTGGTGATATTCAATTAATGGCAGCCCCGGGTTAGCTAATGAAGGGAAATCTGATTTTGGATTGATTTCTGAGCGGCCGAATATGAGGCATGTTCGTTAGTCAGAGAGTAAATTGGTGCCCTGGAAATAATGATCCAGTAGGAACTTAGGAAGGTGTGTTTGTAGGAGCTAAAAGTCTGTCTGTGGTTATGCCTTGGGGTAGATTAGGGTTCTTGACAAATGCAAAGAGCTTGTAAGTTGTGATATGGTTTTCTAATGCTTGAAAGTTTCTGTATTGCATGTCTGAGAATTGTGAAATGTTCAAGCCTGAGTGAGGACAATTTGTTAAGTATGCATCCCACAGTGTTGGAATTTGAAAATCCTTGACTACAAACTGTATTTAGAAGTCTTGAACATACATGTAAGTAAAGAATAAAAAGCCAAAGGGATAAATGTTTTAATTTCAATCAGTCAATTCTGATAATGAGATAAGATAAACTGTACTAAAATCAAATTTACACTCCTGTCCAATACTTCAACCAGAATAATATATCTGATGAATTCAGCAGAAAAAAATTATCTGCTGAATAATGCGAAAAGGAAATTGAGGTAGCCTGATACTCCAGGTTGATTACAAATAGAGCATCGAGTCCTCGTGTGTTTTTCAGTAAATTTGATTTACTGCAAAGAGCAAGTTTATGCTAGTTCTTTATTTAAAACTTTGCTAAACTAGTCCAAACCACCCATCTACTGTATGATAAACAATTCAAATTTGTATACAGCTACTTTCTCTAAGAAGCTGAAGGGTGACAAAGGCATGAATACATTTACGTTTTCAATCTAAATTCATTGGAGGGACAACTGCCCCTCCCACTTCCCCCATGCCCCTGATTCAGAAAACACTGTATACCATAACGGAAGCAGCATTAATTACACAATTCTCAAACTGAAATAAGGTTTAATCCTCGCAAGGACATTACAGCTTAGGATCTCACAAATCATGAATACATGCATGCAAAGTGACCAACATTATAGCCAATAACCAACTTTTACCATCTGATTTTATACCCCTTTTTTGTCAAGTAAGAACCATGATAATTTAATGAAAATACTGAATGATGAATCAAAAGGAGAAATATGGATATCAATTGTTCATTCATCAAGATCATGCTAGATCTTGTTTTGTAGCCATGCAAAAATGTATGTGTCAGTCTACCAATCAACGTACAGAAATTACTTACTGTATTTAGTTTAATAAACAAGGTTCATAATGATATTCATGGACTTTTGTTCTTCTATCCCAGGCAAACAGTCGTTTTTCATTTTGCCTTTTAAGGAGAGAGAATGATTGGAAGCAAATATTATTTGAGAACTTTCTTACTCATACAATTTATGAAAGAAAAACCTACTAGGAACAAACAACAAGGCTCATTTAATACCATTATTGATGTTTTCCCTCTCACTCATCAGTTTGACGATGCAATTAAGATGGCAGGCTATTGTGATGTCTACTTCCATACCAATACAGCAATTTGTTTCACTAATATCACAGTTTTCAAACGAACACTTCTCTCATTGTTGGTCTGAAAGGAAGCTGATCTTTACGGCTTAGTTGGCTTTCTGAAAAACATTTATCTCCTGATTGGGTTGTCATTGTTGGGAATTAATGGAAGGGAAGGTCCCCAGGGTACGGGGAATGCGGTTGAAAGCGCACCAGAGGGAAAAGCTGTCCTAATTGTTGCCTACAGTGAAGTTTGGTTACTGTGGGGACTACAGAGTGTTTACCATTCATATGAGAGGTGGGGGAAGAGGTAATTGCACTTTTTAAGTCAGACATGACCTGTATCATGTTTGTTTTTAATTGTTAAGTCAGACAATGGACCTAATCAGGCCATGATCATAAGAGTTAACAATGATTTCCATTCCAACATGCCTAATCATCCGAACTAATTTTTTGTTCTGTATCATCCTTGCAGGTCTGTTGATCCTGATATCCTTAGTCTTCTACCCGGCAGGATGGGGTGCAGAGCGGGTCCAGGACCTGTGTGGACCTGATGCCGCCCCATTCCAGCCCGGGACCTGTGCCATAGGCTGGTCTTTCTTTGTTGCCGTGGGCTCCACCGTGGCTACCTTTCTCTCGGCTGTGCTCTCGGTCCAGGCAGAGATCGCAACATCCAGTGATGATGTACAGGATGAGATCTTAAAAGGAAAGTACATTATATGTCTACCATGATGATCTATTACAGGATCGGTATAAAGAGAGAACCAAAACCTGGTGCAGGATGATATCTTCTAAAGAAAGTTCATGATTCATCTACCAGATGACTTGGAGTAAAAACAGTACCAAGACCAAGTGTTGATTTTTGTATTACTGTTACTCTTGTAATGGACAATTTACTTTAAACAAAAATGTTCACCATCTCATGATGTATTGTTACATGACGTCACAAGTGTCTAGGTATCTCTACTACAATTTTGTATATGAGAAGGTATATGTTAAGCAGGGCTAATGATAAAAGATTAGGATTAGTGGATTACGTCATGTCATTATCCGAGCTATAGAACTGTGTAATGAATCTTAACTTCTATATTCTTTCATCAATCAGAGCCTTGGGCCCATAATCTGTTATGTGATGCTGCAGTAGATCGAGACTCTTGCCTATTTACTTCATAATTTCTATTTTGCCTTAAAACTGCGTTTTACGGTTGTCTGGTTACTCATAAACCAGTCAATATTGTTTCACCACTGTTTTCAACTTTCATAAGGTGGCTACACGTAAAAAATTGTCCCAAAAATGTGGCATGTATCATGTGATGTGATCACAAATGATGAGATCTTGAACTTCCTCCCTGGAACATACATGACGTTGAGGATCAGTTACAGGAAGATTGTGGGCTAGATTTCATAGATTGATGACGGTGACTTATGGTTCTAATATTATCCATGTGGAAGGCTGTTTACTCTGTTCAGACTCCAAAAATTCCCAGTATAAATTATCCTTGTATACATGTCGTTGAGTTGACAATCATTCATAAGTCTTACCAAGATTTGTAAATTTTTAAGGATGTGAAATAGTGATCTGTCGTGATTTCTTTTTCTTGAGAATGTGACATATAAGGCCCTAATTCAACCAGTTTACCTTTCATTCTTTAAAAAAAATTGTTTTCAAGGGATATGAATAATTCAGTTGTGAACTGTACATAAAAGAATGTTATAGCTATTAAAACGATAAGTAGATAACTTTTTCTTGCTTAAACATCGCATAACAAATTATTGTATACTTCAGCAGCTGTTCGAATGAAAACTCATAGAATCAAGGTGCACTTCCAATGTGAATGTCGTTTGGTACTAAGCTTAGATATGTTTTTCAACAGACATCTTCAAAACCTGTATCTTTGTTTAGTATATCTTGTACGATACTTTTTTTTCACACATGCACACCCGTTTTGCAATATATGACGATTCTTTATACAATTTTCCTTTACTGTTGTATATATTTCTCACAGTGCAAACAGGTTCAAGTGCTGTCTAGATATGTAGGATGTTCATCATATAATCAGCTTAAAGTTATGGTTAGGTATTTCTTTGAAAAACTTATCCATCATGGTTTACCAGCCATTTGGACAAGCGTCAGCGAAAATAGAATGGACATTTTGAGAAGCGTAATAGACTATGTGTATTTCAGGTCTTGAAATGTTTGCCTGATTAATAATTATGATTACAATATACACAGATAACGGCAATCAATACCTATCAGGTGAATGGGAATAAAACATGATATACATGCAAAGTAGAAGCAGTTTCCCCATTGAGAAGTAGATTCCATTGAAAGAGAGGACAAAAGAAGTAATTCCACCTAGCGACATTCGATTTGATGAAATATAATCATGTTATATTTTGATTAGTATTTGTTTGAATAATGCAAGTATTTATTCAATTGATGTAATCCCCACTCAGTGCCTCATAATGAGATAACTCTTCCACATTTATAGTATAGCAGTATATTGAATAGATTCGCTGTTTTTTGCAATTAATTGTAATAACATTGGGCGAACTTGAAAGAATATTCTGTTCATCCATTCATTTTTAAGTGATGAGTGGGTAAAAGTACATGTATTTATTAAAATACAAACATGGGACCAATTTTTGTATGAACTTGATGCCAACAGTGTGATTTTTATACTGTTTACATGTTTGTACCATATTTTGCAAGAAAAGTTACATTTTTCCATGAAGTTATGTCTCATGATAAAGCTATTGTCTTTATTATTTTTGTTGTGGGAACTTTCTTGACGTTTTGTTTCCGTTAGAATAGTGCAATATGTTTTGTTACTTCATTTACTTAACGTTTAACTACAAATCATGTTTAAGTTTTGATGCACAAGTTTATAGATGTTAGATATTCAGGTATGTCATTTTTTGTTTTGAATATTCTTGGTGTGTTAATACTTCTGATAAAAGAATTTTGGGGTGATTATTTTGTGTTCATATCTAGCTTATTGTTATTATTTGCTTTTCAGTTGTTGAGCATTTTGTTATGATCATAAGATATCATGAGGGGTTATTTTGTCTGTTTGGAACCAGAAGGGTGTTATTTCTTTGTAAAATGGTATCAATTCCCACCTGGCCCCAAACAGATGATTTGTAAAATAGTTATTTATTCAGAGGTAAATACATCGTTTATTTATTATGTCTATTTGTAATATTGATTTTGGAAGTGGATGTTTTGTTTGATAATGTTACATTGCTTTGATGGTTTGTTAGGAAATAAGATATCTCTCAGTCTTTATTTTCCTTACATAAGCATAATATTGAATCAACTTTTGTTGAAATTCATTTTGTTTGTTGACAATTTTTGTAAAGACAAACAAAATTGTGGAAGTGAGAAGAAAAGGATTGGTAGAGAATTATTAGTTTTTTAATATTATCTGCTTGAAAGACAACCACACCAGGTATTGTGAAAAAACGACGTATGAGGAACATTATGAATTATAATGATTTGTTATGAGGATGAGAATTTGGAGTGAAGATAAATAACAGAGAGATTATGTAAAAAGAATCATGTTCACTTGATTTATATATTATATTATGATTTTTTTCTTCTCTAATTGTCCATGTTATAGAAGTAAGCATTTATGGTGTTATTTGGTATTTATCATGTAATATATATGTGCTGTAGATAGTCTTATGTTTTAGTTTCAAGTGTTTCAAAATAATTATGAATGCAGCTATTTCTCATTTAACCAAGAAACACATCTTCATTGTTTTGGAAAGCTCCATGATAATTGTTGTAGTGAACAAAACCGTGCCTGATTTTAGTTTTTTTGTTGAAGTTTTTATATAATTTCAAAGCTCAAATAATAATAGCATTTTGAAAGGTAGAATTTTGTTTTAATACAATTTGTGTGTGTACTTTATAACTGTCAAAGAACACCTGAAGTTGTTGATATCTTCCAAAGCCAAAGAAAGTATATTAACGTAACGATGTTCATGTAACATTTCCCTTTAAAATATGCAGATATCATTGATACATGTTTTGTTTTTACATAATTATTTATGTATTTTTTAATGTTACTCACTTCTAGCTAGATTAGAAAGTAGTCAAGGAACCCTTTTTTAAATTTCTTTATGTACTAAATAAGTTACGTATGTTTAAGAAGTCAAGTCTTTGATTTGTGTTTTTCTCTGTATATTTATTTACACTTTGTATATTTGAATTTGATATATAACTGTACACCAGTACATATGGAACATGTACAACTTGTTATTAAACTAAAGTTTTGTAGCTTTTTAAACTAGATTTCTTTACAATTGCTTTCATGAATTCTTTGTGAATACCATACAACTCATATCATAAAAGTATCAAGATCAATAAATGTCATATTAAAAATTAAAAATTGTTATGTTTTGTTATTTGTTATAAGTACAATCCCCACAATTTATTGTCCTAGTGATTACTTTGACACAACATTCTTTCATTTAAGTTATTATCTCTCTTTCAAACTCATATTTAACTGATGTTTATGTAAAGGCTATTGGTCATAAATGCAACACATTCAAAGTGTTAATGTGCCATCCTTTTTTGCAATAGTCCATATTTAAAACATATATATTATAGAGCACATCTATATATTTGACAAACTCACTGAAATTACTTTTTTTCTTCAAAACTTCCTGTAAAGAAAGTAGGTCTTCGCTTCAAAGTTTTTACAAGTAAGTCAACTTAACATTGATAATTTTTCAAATATTTGATATCTCACCTTTCTTGCAGTGCTTAAATCTAAATCTATTTGCTGAAAGAAAGAAGAAAATGATTGACATAAGTTTTCATATATGTAAATGACTTGGACAGGTTTTGCCATTTCCATTATTTTACTGAAAGAATTTTGAACTTCTGAATCTTCAATTACGCTGCACATGCCACCCACTTGCTGATATATCAATCAAAATGTAACCTCATGAGGTTAGGGTTCATTTCATTCATTTGAGCAGTAATTATTGTAATTTCTGTTTTTCTATAGTTGTGGTGAGGGTGTTTGGGTGATCATGCTTTGCTAGACGTGGTGATAGATGTCAGGCGCGGATCCAGGATTTCTTAGGGGAGGGGGCCCAACTTTTTTTTTTTTTTGCTCCCGAAAATTTGAAAATCGCGCCGGCCGAAAAGTCGCTCAGTGGGGGGGGGGGGGGGGGGGGGGGGGGGGGGGGGGGGGGGGGGTAAGCGGACACTTTTTTTTTTTTTTTTGGAGTCCAAAAAAAATCGCAACGACTCAGCCAGAAAATTTTAAAATTTGCACCCCCCCCTTGAGCGCCAGGGGGGGGGGCCCAACCCCCAAAAAAGGTAAAAATCGCGTGATTTTACATGATTTTTTTCTCAAGGGGGGGGGGCCCGGGCCCCCCGGGGCCCCCCCCCTGGATCCGCCACTGATAGATGTTTCTCTTTTTATTTATATCTGTCATTCTATTTATCTGTAAGTCTGTCATTCTTTCAATCAATGTCTTTAATTCAATTTGTCATTCCTCTTTATATCTGTAATTTCTCTTATCTCTCTGTAATACATTCCTTCCATCTATCTGCCATTGAGCCCATCTCTGTCATTCCTTCTATCCATAAACAGGAAAGACAAATGGAATTAAAGACATTGATTGAAAGAATGACAGACATATTTAAGAACAAAATCTGTTATTCTTCTAATCTGCAGTTTTCTTTTACCTATATCTGATTCATGCTAAATATCTATTTCTGTCATTCCATATATTCTTGTCTTTTATTTTTTCTATAATCTATCTCTCCTTTGATTTATTGATCTTTGCATAGTATGTCATTCTATCTACCAAGTATCTTATTTCTATTCCATTAATCTGTTATATTCCATTCCATCTATTTACTCATATTATGTCCATCTGTCTTTTCCTTGATGAACTTCTTACTGGGCTTAAATTATGTAGAAAGAAAGGTAAGATTATTTGTGAATATTTTGATATTAACCAGCATTCACACAGCACTTGAATACAACTCTGAATATTGTGCACACTTCACCAAAAAAAAAGTAGGGCCTTTCATGTGAATTGTACTTTGTGGAATGTGGGCCTGAATGTTAGTCTGTGTCTGGTTGTTTTCAAGCCTCTAACTATGGGCATTCCATCTGTTCAGCATACAAAATAAACTTGTCTCTCAAAAATCTGGCAAAGTTATCAAAAAGCATATTGGAGGAAGCTGACATGATGTCAGAGAGAAGTCTACTGTTCTCAGGAAACTATTGAGTATTGTTGACAGTTTTGACTTTTACCCAACCATGCCTACTCTCTAAATGCACAGGAGTGGAAATTCACTTTTGGGGAAGTCATACCTAGGTCCAGGGGGTGGGAGGCCCTGGTCTAAGGATCATTTTGTTTGGAGTGGAAAGCACACCTAATATAGTGGAATCCACCCTCAAAGGAGTTATTCAACAGTGACTTTGGAATGAATTCCATTATCATTTTGGAGTGTATTTCCACCCCTCTGTATTAACAGAGTAGTCCAATCCAGTTGGTCCAACCCCCCAATTTCTTCATCTTGCACTAGCCAACTAAAGGGCAATTCAACCCGTGTAATAAGTTAATTTGTAAGAAAGTAGAAAATCACAGAAACAGAATGGCAAAAGTTTGAAATGAATCTGACCAATAGTACGGAAGTTATGAATGTTTGAAATAAATATGAGTCCCTGCGTAATAGTTCAAGTCATCTATGATATGTCATGTACTTTATCCATTCTTCTTTTTTTTTCTCCATGTCTCATTTCCATGTACTTGCAGGGTACTCTTGATTTAGTGTCTTTTGTTTGAAAGTCATATCATAATTTAATTTGGGATCCTATGTCATGTGCCTTCTGCTTACATGTTCCTGATCCTACCATTTATTTAACAACACCAACGCCTTCACTCTGCACTCTTTGTAAATATTTTGTTTCAATCCTATGAAGCAGATACCTCAATGCATTCCTTTATTCTATAGGAGTTTGAAGTCCAATTTTCTTCATTTGGATAGACAAAGCATGAAAACTCTCTGTTTTTGTCTATATGTTTGTAACTTAAGCCTGGAATACCCTTTGTAGATGAGAGAGGCCTCTTTTATTTATTGTTATATTAAGGTGTGTTTCATCTCGAATTACAAAGAGGCTGACAAAGTTTCAGTGCATAGACCTCCTGGCTAACTGTGTTAACAAAGAGAGAAATAAAACTGCGGAAATTGATTGTAATGGTAGGCCTATATGAAAACAGCTCTCAGATATCAAGAAGAGAGGGTGATGGGAGGAGTGAGAAAGAGAGAGAGAGAGAGAGAGAGATACACATCGACAGAAAAGGAGACAGAGAGAGGGAGAGAAACAGACAGACAGAGAGACAGACGGAGAGACAGACAGAGAGGCAGGCAGACGGACAGAAAGAGAGACAGGCAGAGGGGCAGGGAGACAGAGAGTGTGAGAGACCACATGCCAGATAGATGAGGCAATGTGAGGTGAAAAGACAGCTTGAGTTGCAAGAACTTGACCAGGATTATACCCCAAAAAAGATTTTCATGATTAATAGGGCGATTTCATACCAAGCCCACTCTAATCCATTTATAGGTAGTTACTGGTAAGAAGAGCTATGAATCATGTGTGAAGTAGTCACATATCCACCCCCAATCATGACCTCTTATGACTCACTGATGACCCCTGGAATGGGTCAAATCTGGCAAAATCTGATTATTCTATGGTTTCCCCCAAAAGGCTGGTTATTATAGTCTGCTGGTCCAGACTTACTTGCATGGGGTGCTAATTTTCACAATCTCTGCTTTGTGTTTTCACAATGTGGTTCTTACAAAAAGCTCATTGCCAAATAGATTCATTGGATAAATTCCAAGTAAAGTTTTGACATGGTGAAGAATGAAGTTGAAATGTGTATTACTCTTGAAATATAAGAAAAAGTCCTGAAAGTTAGAAGAGAGATTAATGTTTAGAGGGGCAAATAATCTTCATCTTCAAGAAGAACAGCAAGAATTATAATTGTATCCTGGGACCAATTACTCAAACATAATAGATACTAACAAGAGAAGTGATTTCAAAGTAATTTCATACTACTTTTGGTTCTGATCGCCTTTTGTGTTTATTTTTCAAAAGTTAAATATCATAAAAGAGCAGATACTAAAAATCAACACACAAGAATGACTCGAGACAAATGTGTTCATTTTCAATTTCTTCATTTCTCCAAAGATATACAAATGCACTTCAAGTGGGTTTCTCACCCTCACACTGTGTTCACAAGTTAAAAGATAAAATGTGCATGACATGTTTAATTGTTATTTGATTGCATTACATAAATACCACATTGTTTACGACTATCTATGCTTTCATATGTACAAATAATACATCACAAATACTTTATCATACACATACAGTTTGTTTCGGAGATGCATTGATAACTTCAACCCATAATACACCATTTTATGAAAATACACCAACAAAATGATAATATACGTAATGGTAAAATCAATAGGGCTATACATTTTAACTTATGTTTTAAAATGAGAATAGTTGGAAATTAAATGTCAATAAAAATTTGTAAAGATCTTTACTTGCCTACATGCAAAATTTACTCTCTTGCAATGAGCTCCCAGTATACAGGGGAATGCTTTTTCAATTAAATGTTTGTCTTATTGCGAATCATACTACATATATCTTACAGAACCAAACTTTAAAACTGTCAATTTAAGAAATACTTAACAAGTATCCTATATGAAGCAAGCAAAACATACAAATAACAAAACAAACTCAACAAAATATTAGATCTTAAAAATTATGTTTGCCCCTATCAAGAATGCTTGTAATTTTTCACATGTTTGATTAATACAGACTTTGTGATGTGCAGTTTTGATCAACATTCACAAGAAAAACTACTATTACTATGAACTAAATTTCACACTGAGCGGTACATGTTCAGTTTAAATTTTTTTAGAGTGGGAGTTGATTTTCAATCAATTTGTGCAATATTACACGTTGACACAAACATTGAAGCCATGAACTTTACACAGTATATTTTGTTTTATCCTGATAGACAGGCAAACCTTACTGTGTATCTTTTATACACAGCAGCTATCATTCATGCATAATTATAAAGCTTTGATGACAGCCGCAAGGATGTTTGTTTAAGTAGAATGGAATTCATGTCTTTCTGGTTCACGGCAGATGATATAAGCATTTGGGACAGCAATTTCATAGTTTTCACTTCTTCATTTTTTCCAATACATACAAGAGCTCACATGTAAGATGAATAAAAAGCATTATAATTTTTGGATACAGTGTTTTTGAGAGAATGTTCTGTATAATAGAACAATTATTCTAAATCTCCTGTACTGTTTGTATTGTTCATCTAAATCCCATTCTCTGCCATATTGACACCATGATAAAACTTTGCATATAATTATTGTTACGTAGTATTATTCTTGCCTATTTTTTACCAACACAGCATATTTAGCACCTGCTACATGTATTACACAAACTGGTCTCAATGCTGATTTAACCCTATATGAGGAAATAGGCATATGTCAGTCCAATATGATTGATACCCCAGTCACATCGCCAAACTGACTTAACACTAATCAATTTGGGGGCCATTTGGGGGTAATGTAATCATTTGTTAAGTTTGTTGTTGGTCTGCTGTCGGTTTTCTCGGTGTGACTGAGGTATTATGCAGCAATGAAAAACAAAAACAGAGCTAAACATATATTTACTAACAAAAATCACATGTGTAGATAAGAGCTGTATATTTCATCTTTGTTTTTTACATTATAAATGCAAAATGAAGAAAAGATGGTCAACAGTCATACTCTACACACTACAGTGCAGTTTTATAAATGTTCTGACAGATTTCATGAGTGATATACGCATACCAGACAAAAACAGGTGTTTTAGAATCTAGATTAAAGAGCAATCAATGATATAAGAATTGTTCATCTTTCTGGTTTCCCCTCCACAAACCAACATGTTATAACTATGCCATACTTATTATTATTTTACAACTAGCATTTTTTCTTCATAATATAAGCATTTCATAGCTAATGCAAATATACACAGTGTCTTACTTTAAGTATGAAAAGTTTCAGAAATAGAATTGTACTTTTTAAACTCTTAAACCAATGTAAAACCATTTCTATGCTACATAGTGAGCATTGCTTGACACAACAGAGTTTCTTAGGAGCTACAAACTTTCCCTTGCATGAAATGTTCATGAATATCATGAGTAGTTCAGTTTTATGAAAGTTTGATGCCATTAAATAATTTAATCACAATGGAAACACTCAATTTTCGCAAATCACAAAAGTTTCTTGCCATGAACATTGATCTCATTTACAAATTGTGGTAGTTTCATGTCATGAAAGCTTCTGTTTTTATAAAAAACAAGAGAGGTTAGGTAACATTGTGACGAACAGTTAAAGCTAGTAATTAAGATACAGACATATCTAGCTGATTCTAAAGAATAAATAAAGTACAGTGTACTCTTTTTTCAACAATTGCCACATATTTCGATAAAACAACATTTGTTACTTCTTTTTTCCAAATTTACAATAAAATCTCTTTCAGATTCCATGATAGATATCTCTGAAAAAGGGCATGAATATTCAAGAAATGTGCAGAATGTAAATTAAAATCATAAAATCATACAAGCCTCTAAAAGTAAGCAATAATATTACAGGTAAAAAGGTTTGTAAAAAGCAAACTCTTCAAATACATACACTTTTTTGGCAAAAAGAGATACTTGAATTGCATTCTTTGGCCAACAATGCTATGTTATTTTCAATCTTTTGTAAATATACTATCAAACAAACCAATCTTAAATGAATATTTCTCTTCTTTCTGTTATGTTTGTTTACTATATAGCTACATGAAAAGAGGAGAAAGAGATGAAGTGTGTTCCAGCTAGTTTCACAAAAGTGCAAAAGTAGAGATTGCACAAAAGCAGTCCTATTACAATAAGAAAAGATGCTTTTAATAAAAGGTTTTGTCCAAATGTGAGAAAAATAAGCAAATATTTCTTTGACCAACTTCTGTTCAAGTTGAGAGTTTTGGCATTGTAAGTGAAAATTCAAGAATAGTCTACATATATATTTCTCCTCAAATCAGGAGAAACTAAAACAAAAAAAAACATCTTGTAATTCAACTAATCCAAATTAGTGTTGAATAAGTCCTTTTCTTCTGATCAACCCTAACCGACTATGTGTCCATTCCATTCTCCTTAAAAGCCCCTCTAGAGAAAGAATACAACAGACTCTACCTTCTACACACAACTCTGCACTTACCTACGAAACATTTTATTCAATACTACATGATTAATGGTGGTTATGGTACCATTTGAGTTTGAATGTCAATAACAAGCTTACTGAAATATCTCAAAAATTGCATCGGCATATGCATGCTGTCTTACCTCTCTTCAGTGTATATATTCAATTAATGGTTAATATTAAATTGTGAGAATACTTTGAGTAATAATAATTGGGTTCATTTCTAACATGCCATCTAGATGCTGATAAAAAATCAGCTTCCCTAGCAATATACGACATGAAATGAAGAATATTTTATAACGTTATTAGTACTCTGAAATTTAGCAGCTATAGTTACTAAATAGTGACTAGGTTTCAGTGATACTACATATCTTGATGGCAACTCGAGTCTACACTATACTCACATGGGCTTTTGATATTTTCTTATTCTTATGTATCAAAGATTTACAACAGAAGATGCTTCATGGACTACATTTTGACCTTTCATGAAAGCTTGTTCAATGTGATTTATAATTCAAAAGTTCATGATTGGTGAATATCTATTTGCCTCTACATGTATACATGCACATAACATTCAAGTCCATATAGGTAAGTCTGCATAGTAAATACATATGTAGCACTACTAATTACAGGACTTAAACATACCGTAAGAGATTCAAGTTGCTGAATAAATGTTTTTCAGACAATCATCATCATTATCACCATAGTCATCGTTGTTGTCGCCCCGTTGTCGTCATTGGTATGGCAACAAGATGACCAGGGCGATGCTGTCTCGTGGTATTGATCATGCTAGCAGCATTGAGATGTACAGACTTCTACATAATAATCATTTGCTATTCTTATCAGTAACACAGCTGCAAAGATAACATATGTAAGAACCAAAAATCAAAAAAATGGTGATGGTCTTCATAAGTGTTGTTGAAGCCAGCTGAGAATGTTTGTCTCGTAATGTTCACTTGTCTCCAGACGTCTGATCCCATGTCTCTCTTGAGGATAGATCTATGAAGAGACATAAAAGAAAAGATCTAATGATAACAAACCCAAGATATTTCCAGTAATAAGATATCAATAAGAAATCTTAAGAATTCAATTGCAGGATTTCTTAGGTTAAGTTGATCAGGCTCAAAATCAAATTTCACTACCTTTTTTTATGTTTGTCATAAAACCCACTTCAATCCTTGTCTCTGTCACATACAAACTTATTGTCAATGACATTAGCAACCAACAATAATTGTAAAATCTCATTCAAACTAAAGCTGGTTATAAATCAAAATAAAACTAGATGGAATTCGACTGCGCGCAGTCGAAAATGATGCCTCCGTCATAGAGCAATTTTACAAACCGAAACGGAAGAAATTTTTCAAATTCAAGTTCAATTGTAATCCATTAACATGTTCTCAGAATATCGTGATTACAAGCAATTTCTCATATACATATATGACCCTTTGATCTTTGACCTCATGACCCTAAAATCTACTCAGTTCATTGGCTCTGCAAGATTTCCTGAGTTAAATAGTAATCCATCTGTCAGTTCTAATGAGAATCCGTCCACAAGCTATTTTTGCATACATAATGAGCCCATGACCTTTGATCTTATGAACCATTCATTGGCTCTGCAAGATACATAAATGATCTAAGTTTGGCAGGAATCCATCAATCTGTTCTAATGATAATACGATCACAAGCTATTTTTGCATACATAATGAGCCGCATGACCTTGACCTTTACCTCATGACCCCAAAATCTAATCAGTTCATCAGCTCTGCAAGTAACATACATGACCTAAGTTTGGCAGGAATCCATCAATCGGTTCTTGAGATAAGGCGATCACGAGCCGTTTTTGCATACACAATGTGCGCTGTGACCTTTGACCTCGTGACCCCAAAATCTAATCAGTTCATTGGCTTTGCAAGATACATACATGACCAAAGTTTGGCAGGAATCCATCAATCGGTTCTTCAGATAACGCGATCACAAGCTGTTTTTGCATACATAATGAGCCCTGTGACCTTTGACCTTTGACCTCGTGACCCCAAAATCTAATCAGTTTATCAGCTCTGCAAGATACATACATGACCAAAGTTTGGCAGGAATCCATCAATCGGTTGTTCAGATAACGCGATCACAAGCTGTTTTTGCATACATAATGAGCCCTGTGACCTTTGACCTTTGACCTCGGGACCCAAAATGTATTCAGATTGTTTTCCTATAGTGATACACACTATCACTAAGTTTGAAGTTTAAATCTCCAGTGGTTCTTGAGATATCATGATAACAATCTCAATGTATGGAATTTCATAAGTTGACCTCTGTGACCCTTGACCTTTGACATACGTGCTCCAAAATCTAATCAGATCGTTTTTCCTATGGTGATACATACTATCCTTAAGTTTGAAGTTTAAATCTCAAATGGTTCTTGAGATATCGCGCTAACAAACTCAATACAAGGAATTTCATAAGTTGACCTCTGTGACCTGTGACCTTTGACCTACGTACTCCAAAATCTAATCAGATCGTCTTCCTATGGTGATAAATACTATTCCCGAGTCTTAAGTTTAAATCTTAAATGGTTCTTGAGATATTGTGATAACGGTCAAACGGGACGTACGGACGGACGTACGGACGTACGGACGGACGTACGGACGGACAACCCGAAAACATGATGCCTCCGGCACCACCTTCGGTGGCGGAGGCATAAAAATTCTACAACAAATACCAACTACCGGTATTTTATCACATTTAATTTTCAACAGAAAACTAATAGGCAATAAGTATTATACTCAAACCATTCTACAATACCTCTAAAACAACAACACAAGACATAAATATTTATTAGACAGTTTTCCTTATGAGTGAACCTTGTTTTCTTACCTGTAAGTGATAAGGTTTACAGTGTTTGACAAGCTCATCAATGAGAAGACTGGTGTGATGGAAATGGACGTTCTCATCAATCAATCCATGGACGATAAGAAGACGATTCTCTCTGGAGAAAAAAGATTAAAAGGAGAACAAGATAGCTTATTGTTATACCCCATCTCTTGCATTTAACAAAATTCATAATTTAAAGCCCATCTGCACTAGTTTGGCCAGGAGGGATAAGACCTCCCTGCAAGGTCACTGACAGGCGGTCATTGCATCAAATCAGCTCTCAATTAATATAAGAAAAAGGGGATCATGGGGGACCAACAGGCACCACTTAGGCATTGTTTGCTATATAGAGGGCACAAGTAGCTACAAGTAGTGCAGTCCCGCTTTAACTGGTCTGTTTTACCATTATTTACAGATATAAATCAAATAGTTCACATTCTCCGAAATATATGTCCCACATACATTAACTCATAATCTTGGAGACCATACACATATATATTGATACATAGATACAACCAACAGAGCTCTGATAGTTTCACCTCTCTTATTAATTATCGGTCTATCATAATAAGCTTACATGCAAACAGTCATAATAATGATTTTCAACCATCTCATAACTATGACATTGAAACATCTTTCATCCAAGAAGCTCCCTTTCTCTTTACTCACTCATTTGGAAAGTTCTTGGCCAAGTTGAGCACTGAGCTCTGTACGTATCCTGTAGGGTTGTTGGTTGGTGTGTCTAGGTAACGCTCTGTGTAGCCTGTGTCATACACTGTCCAACATGTGGACAGGGGCTCCGGCAATGGCCACCTACAAAGAGTTTTCAGATATAAAAGATTAGACATAGGTGAAAATTGGAGATGACAGAAGTGGGATAAACGGTGTAAAATCAGAAACCTTGTCATATCTGAAGGAATTACATTATAGAACATCCTTGGATACCAATCCGTGCTGATTTAACATTCACATCATAGTTCTCCTTTGCCAATACTTGTCTATGAAATAGGATAATAATAATAATAATAATAATTGGATTTATATAGCGCCTTTTCCAAAGGTTACAAGGCGCTGCTCTCTTAGACTTTCAACAATTTAAGAGGAGTTGTACAGGTAAGTTTTTCAGATGTTTTTTTGAAGAAAATCTAGTGAAGTACTGTTTTCTTAAGAAATGAGATAGAATAGAAGGCGTCCAGGTAAGTCCTTTGACAGTGAATATGTAACTAGTAAAAAAGTCACTACAATGTGGAGCCTATCACACGTTTTTTTCTGACTGGAAAAGATTACACTACACACGTTTATTGTTTACTTCAATTTATATGTCCCACTCTAGACCTCACTCCCAAAGGATTACAGCTGAAAACTGGGTACTTAAATCCTATTGCAATTTCTTCCAAATCAAGCTCGTAGTGAATTCAGTACTTGTGAGGGAATGGACTATTCCTACCTTGTATGTATCTGGTCTCTTAGCTAGTCCCCATGAGTGATAGATATCCTCCATAAGGACCATCCATGGATAGCTATTCTATTCAGATCAATACATCCTGATTTAGCAGCAATCCAATGTAGTCCTTCCACCTGGTCGTCTAGCTCTACATGACCCTGTCAACATAATACAATTATTTCTGAAAATTAATAATCTTTAATATATCAAATGTCTTCAAAATGATTTCATGACAAGCTTTATATCTCTATTTCAAAATCGAATATGAGAAATAATATCATACTAGTGAAAGGTGTGATCAATATCAGAAAGTTTGGCATGTTAGTTAGATGTGAAGGCTGATACGTCAAATAAAATATAAACAACAAAATTGACTGTTATGAATATATTCAGATAACAAAGAAATATATGCAAAACATTCATATAAAAATTAAAGGACAGTTAAATCAAAACATGTCAATCAGTTATCAATGTTCTTGTGCTTGAGTGACATCTATTTTCACATGAACAAATTCTTTTTCACTTTTATGATGTCGCAAAATCACTTATCGACTTTAAACACTTCACCCATGTTATAAAAAACAGTCTCACAATTGCCTACTCACAAGTCTGTTCCTGAGAACACCTTCAAATCTAAGCCCTCTCCTACACGACCCTCTTCCATCTACAATCACCACAGCATAGCCCAGTGAAGCCAGAGTGTAGAGGCGCAGGAAACGGACTCCTTTGAACGAGTTTGACACAAGCTGCACCTGAGAGAGTAAATGCACAAAAACATGTTATTAGTCAATATAGCAGTACTTCTTCGGAATAAAGTATGATTGACTAATGAGAGGACTGTCCAGAAATCATGGAAGAAACACTGGATATGGTAAGAGAGTTGCATTCAGTAATATGCAACCTATTACCGCATCAGTCTTTAAGTAACAAAATGTATGTACCGTATTTGCCGGCGATAAGGCCGCAGCGCCGCATAGGCCGCACCCCCGATTTTGACATTTAAAAAAAAAATTGTCAAAGACGGAATTCGATTTTTTGCGTACAATTGTTGATGTGACTAAAATCACTGCCTTAGACTGCTCGGCCATCCCACACTGATACCATACCCTGCAGTTTTCTCTGATGTATACATTGCGCTTCTCTCTTGTGTATTGCGCCATAGCTTAGCTCGCGTGATCGACGGCAAAAACTTAAATCTAGATCTACCAGTAGAGTTTGGTTGGTAAGTTATGAATTTTATTTACGAGATTGGAAAAACTTTGCCCTTCATTTAAAAAATATAACACATAATTGTCGGTAAGACATGTGTTATTCTAGAAATGTCCATCACCTTTCATTGTAGTCCCATATGTACAAATTTGTGCAGTGTTTCATGGTTTTGACTTGCATTTTTTTTTTTTTTTACTCTTTCGCCGCAAAGGCCGCACCCTGACTTTTTGATATTTTCTCTTTCTCGTCAGCAAATACGGTATTCATGTTGCTCGTATTTCAATAATGTTCAAAAGTGATTTAAAGTAATATGACAGAATACTTGCAAAATTTAAGTTGCTGTTTAGTTGTTGGAGAAATGTGAGTAGTTGCTCAAATACCAAAGAAATCATTGGCTCATATCAGCAAACAGACTTCAAACTGACCAATACTCAACAAATCTGGGCAATTCAGTGTAATGTGGTATCTTTCTCATTGGTGTGACTGGGGTAATTTATTGTATAAATTTCATCTATTTATCGTGCATAAGTGAGCATGGACTACTTTCTTACCTGTGGCCCACCATAGACAAACTGCACCGCTGGGTACTGCTTGCCAGGTTCTATGTTATGAGGCTTGAAGAGAAGACCATACATATCGTCTCCTGTCGTTGAGTTCTTGTACATGAACAGTTCCGGAGGCACAAATGGGAATGACATAGCTGCAATAATAAACACAATATCAGAATATATTGAAGCAAAACATAGTACAGGTATGGCTGTGGCTTTGACTCATTTCACCTATGAACAGTGGCATGATCATGATTTTTATGAGGTCATTCAAATCCAAAATTGTTGTTTGAATCTGTATTTTGGACATAAAAGTATCAACTGCTATGTAAGTATTTGTCACTTTAACTTTTCTTTGACATGTAAATAACATATGAGATGATATATTTCCCTTCTTTTATTTTATTCTTTCATTCACTTCTGTGAACTTGAAAAAGCCTGTCAAAATCAATATAATAAAAGTACCTCCATAATCACTGTTTCTTCTACCAAAATTAAATTGTCATCATGTATTGAAAATGTTTTCACTATGCAATATTTTTAAATAGATATTCAGTATAATACACACACACACTTTCAAAATTCATAAATATTGTAGTAGTAAATGAGCCAAAATGACTTGACCTTGCTCAGAATTTTAATCCTATCACCTTTGATTATTCGAAGCTCCATGAAGTTAATTTCCACTTTTTGTTATTCTGACAATAATTCATAATATTTGAGAATTCTCTAAAAAAAATACTGAATTCCACCTACTCTGTGGCAGCATAAGTTTGAAGAGTTCTTTCTGTGAAACATTGAGAGGTTGTTTAGTCCATTCCAATCTGGTCACAGTAGTGAAGGGCGGTGTGGTTAGGTTGCTCACTGTACACACACAGTACTGGAAGTCCTGTAATAGAAACAAGTTCATGCAGAGATAAGCCAAAAGAAATCTTACTCGGACAAATCGAAACAAGCTTTACATTAGTGCCTAATAAAACTACTTTGATTCACTTCACAATTCTAAAATATCTTATGCAGGATTTTAAAGTTTGATTTCAAAAGAACAGATGATGTCAATAACTCAAATATAACTAAAAGACATATTGCAACAATTAAATGTTAATGCATGTTCCAGTGAATGTAATGACTACTTGTACTTTCTTGGTGTACATTGGTTCTCAACATACTGCAGACTCGGTTTTTGACAAAATGTGTACTTCACTTCATATAAACAAAATCCTACACGCAATGTTTTTACTTTATATTCATCAAACAAATGAGTACTGGGAAAGTAATATACAGTCAAACCTGTCTATAACAACCGTCCAAGGGAAATACTAAAAGTGGCCTTTGTAGACAGGTTCCTTTAGTACATGTTTCAATGAGAAACCATTTTTAAGGGAAACAACAAATGTGGCCTTTATAGACAGGTGGTCACTAAAGCAGGTTTGACTGTATAATCCAAGTTTGAATGTCTGCAGACAATATTTTAATACACCAAGCTGGAGAGAAAGATGATAATCAATAGTTACGCTAGATTCTTACTGGACTGATCATGGCACTCTGCACGCTGTATCCAAGCTGTGTTATCCTGACTGGTGGGTGACGATCTGCATATGACACTACATATCTGTGAATAAAGAGATGATGTAATCCTTCATTAAATCATATCTCTTACATTCATGCATAATAAAGATCTCTACATCTTTAAAAATGTTCAGGGAGAAAGTGCACAGAAAAGGAAGCAGTATAAGCATCATTTTAAAGTAAATCCTCTATAATAAATATTCAGTTGTCACTTGAACCCTGCTGCAAAAACTACTCATGATTCACTTTATGATTCACTTTTTAGGGAAACACTTAAAAAAACCTCATCTAAATAACAATTTAATATCAACAGTATATTTGGGGCTGCTTCCTTCAGAAAAATAACTCTACTGTAGGTTGGTATTTTTCTACAGGACTCCCATGTAGAGCTGTATATGACTTTGGGCTCATTTGCATCTCTAAAATGTTGGCTACTAGGATACAAATTTAATTTCCTATAAAGGCAGTATTTACTACTTACAAGTGTTCTTCTATGGGACTATCATGTAGAGCTGTGTAGCATACTAATGACTTGTCTTCATCTACCCATAGGTTATGTACAGAGACCTCACCATGACCCGATGTCACCATCTCAAACTTCAGGATGGCTGGCTTGAGACTACCTGTATGACGACAAAGGCAGATAAACAAAAGGATTAGTACAGTCAAACCTGCTTTAGTGACCACCTGTCTACAAAGACCATATTTTTTGTTTCCCTTGAAAATGGTTTCTCATTGAAAACATGTACTATAGGCACCTGTACATAAAGACCATCTGCCTATATAGACTACTTTTCTTGTCTTCCTTGGGTAGTCTTTATAGACAAGTTTCACTGTATTACTGTTTGAGTACCTGCACAGGCATTACTTTGGTCCATGTACTCTGATATTTACAAGTACCTAGCAGAAGGGCTTTGCAGAGATTCCATAATGCTTACTCTGATACCCTTCTGTCAAATTGTCAAAACTAATCACACAAGCATTACATATTGGTTTGTGAATTATAAAATAAAAATAACTTTTTTGTGAAAAACATGTAAATATTGAGCAACACCCTGTTTCTAAGTGCATTCAAATGATTTTTTATGTCTCATGCAAAATATAATACAATGAATAAGTATATTACAAAAAATATTTAATGAAACGACAAATATAATAGAATTAGCTCGAGAAAAGAGAAACTAGCTTGAAGCAGAGCTTGTTGAATGTTAGTTCCTCAGATGCTGTTTTACAATATATCTTGAACAAAGAATACTTCTAAATAATTCCAATGTCTTTACACCAATTTTTCATCCATCGCAGGATCAGCTTATGACTAAATGCTACATATAGAGTTTGTTGATTTACCTGGTATAGCTTCTCTTGGATGCAAGTCTGACGTGATGTGATAGAGATGTCGAGTTCCTGTTGCTTCACTAGCCCAGATAAAACTCATCTCATTGGGGTTCGTTTGTGGGAAGAAGTGGATCGTGTTGTGAGCCTGAAAAAGAGAGATGTAATAATATTTGATCAATGATCATTTATGTGTGAAAAAATATTAATCCTAATTAGAACGTATCCTCTTTGTGTACAGCTGTGATGGAAAGTGTGCTGTCAAAAATAATCAGCTTGTTTTCTACATAGTGTCATAAAGGGGGTAAATTTTCAATTTTAGTTTTACATCTATGAGTACAATGTTCACACACAAAATGTCAAAATATAGGAGTGGTGCTTGTCCCTGTTAAGGTTTATGAATCAAAGCTACAAAATAATGGTCTGCCATCTACCTGAACCAGATATGTCTGCAATTGATTAGAATGCTACTCACATTGATCCATATATCCGAGTGCTCCTCGTACAGCACCAGGACGACAGGTTTGGTGACCTGACCTTCAGGGGTCATAGGTTTCTCTTGACCTACAGGTACAAAGCTATCCAGAGGGATGATCACCAGGACAGTACTCTGCTGGTTACGACTCAACAGCTGGGCCCATACACTGTAAGAGATAGAGAGGAAAAGGATTGAGAATAAATATGATGTCACAATCGGGTTCCTCACAACAGGGAATTATTAATTGATTCGCTGCTATGCATAAAGAAACAAACTACAAATCCCTTAAATCCTTGGATACACGTAAAATAGGAAGAACATGAAAAATGCCCAAAGTTGCATTTATCAGTGATGTAGCCAAAACCCACATCTGCCTCATTTTTTAAAAATATCTCTGTCTTGATCTTGACCCCTGAGACCTAATTCCAAATTAATATGAATCAATGTTTTCCTCCCATGTTCTTGCAAAACAGGTCTCAACTACATCAACTGTTACTATAATTAACAAAATCTGGTATTGACAAATCATGGATAAGTCTAAAAAGTCTTAGTGAGGTGTTCACACTCGTACAAGCATTGCTTTTTAGTGTGAACCCCTCTGTTTCCAACATGTATTCCTACATTTGTTGTAAATGCTTATAATTGATTTGTAATATTTTGTTGGAAACATGAATAAATTGAATTGAATTGAAGTGAGTATACCCCTGAAGACTACTAGAGCCAGAACTTACTATCTTCCATTTGGTGTCCAGCCGAGCCTGATGATGTATTCCATCCAGGGAAACAGGGTCTTCAGAGGCTCCCTCAGCTCCTTGTGAATACATGTCTCTTCAATCTAAAAAAGGATATCATATGTTAGTCTGAATCCTGAATCACCACCATCAGAAAGAAATACATCATTCTACTCTGAGTTTGGAATTTTTTACTTTCATGAGTTAAATTATCAGAATTTAGTACCTATAATAATGTAACAGGTCAGAATTGAACTGTTTTATAGTGAAAAATATTTATCTATTTCTAATCAATATCTCCTCAGGAAGAAAGTAAGAAGTTTATATGTTTACAAACTTTGTACTTCAAAGAAGTATGACTCACACATATTCTGAGTAGAAGCTATCAATTTGGCCAAAACATGACATTCCACAGCTATGAGAGGTTTATGATGTACGGTCACTTGGTCAAATGTTAGTAACTCGACCCCCCCCCCCCCTTTCCACCTGTAATAACATAGCCAAACAAACCCCAAATTGTAAATATCAGATAAGAACCCCAGACTTCCTGTCTCCCTCCCAATAACAAGACCCTTTCCCAGAACAGGTGGTACTGGTAGCTATACCACCGTGAGAGTGTAACTGTTATAAAGGTGGGCGAGGTAGTTGTCAGATTCACTCCTGCACTGCACCCCCATCCATGGGGCAGGCAGGGAGGTCGACTCTGCAAGCTTTTGGAGTTACTCTGTAAATTAGGTAAGAAGATTATTCTTTTGTGAAGTTTGATAATTATTGAGATAATTAGTATTTTTGTAGATGTATTCTGATGTTAGTTAATAAGCTTGGTATCGTTCTGAACGATTAAGTTGTGCTGAATTAATATGCAGTCTGTGGCATATTCTCTGTATAATGATCAGCAGGTTGATTTCGTTAGTGAGTTAATTAAGCACTAGATTAAGATTTGGTAATAGTAATTTGAGATGATTTGAATATTACTATGTTATCTTTTATATCACTTGTAATCTTTAGGAGTTTTAGTTATATAATGTGTTGTTGAGGTATAACTCTGGATAATCGTATTTTGCAAGACAGTTGTAATTAAAAGTAATGTTTTAAGAGTTAACAGTTAGCGGATATAGTCTGAATCTTCTTCAGTTTTCTGTTGTATATCTAAAGAGTATAATTCACAATGATTTGTATTAATTATTGTTCCTTTAGGTATTGACAATCAAGATGTAAGAAGCGGGTACTATGAGAGGAAACAGTCCTCTAGGCCAGATTGCCAGGGTGAGTGGTTATCATATTCAATGTATAAACCACTAATTCAATGTAGTTTTAATTGGAAATTATGTTTGATTGTTTGACGAAGTTCACTTGATGGTTGTATTCATTTATTTGTTGGAAAAGTTATCCATAAAGATGGAAGGACTTTATTTGTGATTTGATACTGTTATTTTCATGCAATATTGATTAAGTTTTAATGAATGGAATATAAACAACCTGTTTATCATTTATTATCATGAGTCGGCTTGACGTCATATTGTTGGAATTCGTATCTTGGAGTCATTAACGAATATTATGTTTATCGCTATTATGTGTGTTTTTCAAACATGTCCTCATTTCTATTTAATGGTTTTACCTTTGTTTATTTATTCAGGCTTTAGCTTTGTTTACTTTGCACCTGAAATAAAAACGAACCGCAACACAATGAATGGTGTGATGAGTCTTTACTACCAGTTTCTGCGTGTGATCGGCGTTGTTACAATAATAATAATAATATTCCGCTTTTATATAGCGCTTTATACATCTACGATGTCTCTAAGCGCTTTACTGATATACTGTTACCCCGGTCATTGGATTCAATACTTGCCCGCACACATTGTGTGCATAATATGCACCAGTGCCATTTCAAAGTAATCAGAAATACAGTGCAAGCTTACTCGATAGATTAACAAAAAGGATAGAACAAGAGATGATATACCATACCTTTCCTTCTTCATTTTGTGTGAATTCTACCATCTTCAGAACATTCTTTGCATTGGTAGTACCTGCACATCAAAGCAAAACAGAATATAATGTGACCAATCATGTTCAAGCTACAATATGACATACTCCCCCAATAAACAATCTTTCCATTAGATAACTAAGGGGAATGTTATTTCCATCTTTCAATCTTTACAATATGATACATGTACCTTCTTATTTGCATTACTAATCTTGAATGGTATCATATCAATGAAAATAAAAATGTGCCAAATGATCATCCACTCTCTATGCTCAAAAATGCCTTTATCAATGTGATGTGAAAATCATATCACTAGAGGAAGCAGCTTACTAAAATGCTTTGGGTGAAATCAAACCTGGTTGATACGTCAACTTTGAATTTGCAAACTTTTATAGATCTGGTTAATAACTCAGTAACATTGCAAAACTGACTCCAATACTGACTCCACATCAACTGACTCTGGCCACTTGGGGTAATGTAATTTTAATTTGGTCTGTTGTCACTCTCGTTGATGTGACTGAGAAATTACTCCCAGAGTGTCTTCCATTGCTGGATATAACTATGAACATACCTGCTTTTGGATAGCGATATCTGTCCACTCCTCCATCCCCATGGCCCGGTGCTACGATGTTGAGTATCTCCACCTCGCTCTCGTCTACTTCCTCGTAGAGTATCCTATATACCGCCCTCTCTGTTTTCTGCTCTTCAGGGATATCCGGCTGCCACCAGTAACCGGTGTAGCGATCAAACTCCTCCTGGATGATGTAACTAGTCACCCCTGCACTGCAAGGATCGTTAGCTATGTTGGACAGACCTTCAAGGAAATGGAAGAATTCAGTAGAAATTAATGTTCAAAATAGTTCAGTTTCAATAAAACATCTTGATAACCAATATTTAAAAAATGAATAATGAATAAAATACAATAAATGTAACAGACTTATTATTACTACCCATACATCTGTCATGCTTACACAATATAAGGTTCCTGAAAACCAAATGCAAGAGCCATTTCAATATCTAAATGACAATTTCTCCAAGGGCAGAAATTTCAAAGAGATTTATACTTCATTTACACCTCAATAATTAAGTATCAATATATATATAAGTATCAATATATGTGACCATGTTATATAATGTTTTTTCTTAAAACATGAACCAAGAGAAGACCAATGTTTGCTTTCCGAAAAATCAATCGGTGTATTCAAATTAGAATCTCCTTACCTTTATTGGCAAATGTTAATCTCCTCTCTTCTCCAGTGATAGCATTAGAGACCCATAGATCATTCTCGGTGATGAATGCTAGTAGATTGCTGTTGGTAGGGCAGAGCTTGGCGTCCATTCTCACTCCTTGACACTGGGTGGGTACCTCCGTGGGGTAAACTGGGTAGGACTGGTCCACGATAAAATACAACAAAACCAAGATATATATTTGTCCTTAGAATAGGCAATAGGGGTACAACTTTTCAATCAGGATTAATCTATTGAGTATGGTGATGTTATTTATCACACAATTCCCATACACATGTAGATCCCACCTTAAGGCATCCACATTGACAGTTTGAAGTAAGTCAAGACTTACATTGTGAATCATATCAAAATATTTCATTATGTCTTATGGTATTCAAGTTGCCTGATTTGTTTGGCATGAAGCCATTTGAGGCTAGATCCTGTTAAATCATTATTGTTTTACTAATTTTTAAGATTTATCTAATTTACTCTGAAAGTTACCAGTAAACTGTACACTAGAATATCCAAAACATACAAAAGAGCCAGTTTATCTCAATCTTTCAGTCAACATTAACAAATTTGAGTATACTTTAAACAAAGGAAAATTTCGTAGCCTCGACCTTTCTTGAGATCCAAATATTTTATAAATTGTATAAAGCTAATCTTAAAATTGACACTTTCCTTTTAAAATGAGGGTAATAGATATATAAATGACTAGTGTTCATACTCACAATGAGATCTGGATCCACACACGTAAAGAGACTCCCGCTGGCTGGAAAGAGAAATCTTCCGCTCTCTACATCACAATCGTACGTGGTTATCCCGAACGTCCCCATGCGTTTCCTCTCTCTCAGCAGCTGCTCCTCCTTGGAGAAGTTGCCAGTTTGCATCAGACCTCGGAAAGGGATGAGTAAGGGTTTCCACTGTGAAGCAGATTCTCCGCTTCCATCCTCACCCTCTGAAGGCATGTCGGCATAGAGTAGTGTGTTTTCTCTATTACCTGTATTACAATATAAGAATGAATTATATTTTGACATGGATGAATAGGAATGGTCAATATTGGCTTCTTACATGTTTATTAGAATCACAGTACTGCATTAGGGGAGAAACTATCTGAACGTTACATTTAAATAAAATGATTGGGACTTAGTAAACAACAATCAGAATTAGTTATTAGAAATGACAAAATATTGAAATAAAAAGACCCAACAAAGATTTATAGAACAGTCCCGGTAGACTATATAATCTTTCCCTGCTGAATGTTAGCATTCATACATTTTTCATCACATTATTACTTTGCAAGATATTCTCATTTGTAAATTCATCAATGAAACATTTGGTGGATTCAGTAGGAAATTCTGTTTCATTTGCATCTTAGAGTAATGGATTAAATAAAATCATTTCCCTTTTTGATATATTTTTTTCCTGACAGGTTTTCATTTTATTTGCAGATCTGTAAGCTATCTTGGACACTGTAGTAAAACCAACAATTAAAATAATTCAAAACATTCTTTACATAATCCAAATATGAGAATGTGCTTTAATCAAATGCTGACAAAAAAAGTAATATCCCCTTAAACAGACATGTACTGTATATGAAATATAATATTTCATATACAGTACATGATGTCCTTTTAAAAGAATAATGAATGCTTATGAGTTCAATAGTGCGAATATTTTCATGAGTTGAACGATGCGTCAGTCGAGTTCAATAGAATTAACGTTAATCTTTGAACTTATGAAAATATTCACACTATTGAACGAATGAAAAACATTCATTATTTGTTTTATACAACATCAACGTAGATCTAATAGAACATTAATCTTTCAACAAATTATGCTTTGATCCTTAGAGTTAGGATAAATTATAGTTGGAGTCAGGCCTTCTCGATTACATTCAGATTGCCTTCACGTACATGTACGCGCAGGGCAGAGAGGTACGCAGTCTGCATATTTAACCAAAAATGCACGCTCATTGAATAGTACAACAGCGAATAGTACCAAAATTACATGCCCATGCAATAGTATATCTATTGAATATCATGTGACCAACAATCCTGCAATCAAATGACAAGGATGTACTTTAGGTGTTGTATAATGACTTATAAAGTGAGAGGTATTACCTGGTGGTACACCCAGGAAGTAGAGCCTTGTCCGAGGTCCATTCTCTGTTTCAACGACCCTGAAAGTAAACTCCAGAGACACCCGATTGGCTAGGAACATGTGGATTCTTCTCATGGACTTGACATTGCTATGCAGTTCTTGCCAAGTGCGTTTCCTATCTCCTCCCTGCAGGCCTTGGTTGAAGGGTGGGTTAGATTCAGGAAAGGTGGATGTGGTTGGGCCAGTCGCCATGGTCTTGGACTTTTCAGCTTTATAGACATTAATAGAGAGAGTGACCAATGTTACATACATATTACACAGTGATGAGAAAATAGAAGCATCTTGATCTAAAAGTGTCCATGTCAGCTGTCTTGCGTGTGTGTGTGTGTAAATGGGTTTTTACGTCTGGGGACCAACCGAAAGACGTCACCATCCGAAAGACCTGCATCCTCGGCTGAATCAGTTTGTAACTTCCATTTTCAGCTGGATTACAGGCACACGCCACAACGCACGCCACAACACCCTTGCTCTCTCTATCCTGTTTTTATCTTGTTTCTAACATCCAAGTTTGAATCAGTGAATAAAATATTTAACATACCGGTATTATGTGAAATTTTATTTACTAGGCCTGTTGGGAAATTCAAATATAACAGATAAAAATGTAATAACATCTGGTATTCGTTTCAAAATTGTCTACGCCCCTGATTTACAAAACATGTACATGCATGCATATATATAGCTTACACAACTAGCAAAGCCAAGATCATGACAGAGGAAATCTAAATTTAAAACAATGTTAATGATACCAGAAAGAACCATAAGTCAATGTTCTTATCAAGCCATTCTAATATTTTAATGAAATAAATAAGATAAATATCATATGTTGTACACGACACATAACTATGGAGTCACCCAAAAGTATGTTGGGCTGTGTCTATAATGGCCTTATATGTTCAGATGAGATTCAGAAGAAAAGTTTACATCTTACAATGATGGATATGGTAGTCCAATTTCAATATTACTAATTAGCATTAACTAATTGATTCCTTCTATCTTTATTATGAAAGAGAATTACCGGTACTAAGGATTCACATCAGCATTTGTTTGTAGTTTTTAAACCAACATCGTACACATGTCAGATGTTTAAGTTATCCCAGGTGGCTACATCCAAAATTTTGAAGATTTCAAATATTTCCTATAAATAGGACATTGGAGCAAAGTTCAAATTAGTCTTTAACATACTTGAATTAGCATTTTCTTAATCCAGGAAGGCAGGCTATTTAAAAGCTAGCTAAGAGCTTCCAAATAAGTCTTTTTTGCAATGCAGCCTACGCAGCATGCACAGTAAATGTAAGCAAAACTTCATAGAAAAATAAAAAACAGATCAACTTGGATTGTTCAAAAGGGTTGATAAACAATTGTCATCAACGATTGTTAAATTATGATCATTTAAAATTTTAAAAACATGGTAAAATTTACAGTAATCAAACACAAAATTGAGGTTAGCATTAATTTAATATCCTAGACAGCTTAATCATTACCAATACAATTTGAAGAAAAATGTCTATAGGCCTAAAGGATTTTTTTACAGAACAAAGAATATTATCATCATGGACTTGGTTCAATATCGACTAAAATAAAATGTATGAATACGAGTTGTAAATACCTAAAGCTCTGTGCATCGCTTCACCAAACTGTTGTTATTTATAATTTTTAAGAGATTGACGACATCCCATTGACACGTTTGACTTACCCTTATTTCAATGGGATGTCAGTAAACTTGAACTCAACTCTTAAGACAGTTTCATGAAACAATGCCCCAATATTGACATGTAACTTGCATTCTCAAATCTCAATTCAAATTAGTTTTAGCGAGAAGTCGACACTAGGCTAGGCCTAGATCTAGATCTATCTAGAATTACTGAACTCCTTAAGTAATAGATTTGAAAATATACTTTGAATAGTGAATACAAACATAAGCACGGCTTCTGGTACTGTTTTCCCACCATACAATAGATCTATCGATGTAAAGTTACATGTGTATGAAATTAAGATTTGGTTGACTTGATCCTTGAACAAAAATCACACATCGCAGGCATCAATTTTGACTCGATTTGTCCTTCTTGATTCTCTCAACAATTCAATAAGATGTACAGAATATTAAAGACCAGATCAAACAAAAAAGTTTGCCAGACGTGCATAATTTATGATATTTCAGTCTTTGAAACAAAGGGCTTAGCTTTTGAGTTTTGTTTTGGTAGTAATGTTTTGGTCCCCCATGCACAACGCCGACGGTAAGGTATAGGCACCTGCAACGCCGCGCCAGGCCGTTCCAGACGGCAGCTCAGCAGCCCAGTGTTCGACTCAATAAAGCGACATGTCTTCATACCGAGACTATTTATTTCATGTTTGACTTACCTAGTAGTACCGTGCAAAATGGAGCCTAGTAGAATCGTGGAAAGTTTTCTGATGTTCTAGATCCATACACGTAATTGAAAGATGAATTGTATGATCAGAACGAAGTAAAAAATAAAGTCTCTGTTCCTGGCTTTTTACGCGACTGCTCCACTAAACGTCACTGGAACTGGGAAGGTCATTCATGGAAAATTACCGTACAGTATTAAAATAAGTGCTGCTTTACCAACATGGTTTCTATACCGGCTGATGGTTATGATTCTTTCCGTAGGACGATTAGTGGCTATTTTTTTTTCCCTTCTTTTTCTTCCTTTCTTTTTTTTTTCCTTTTTTTCTGGTGTTGATTGTAAAACAATAATGAGTCAAGTCATTGGCAACAATAGTCAAGTATGACTGATTCCCATCAGATTATAACGAAAGAAAAAGTTTTGTTTTCTGTTATGATGATCTGTTTTGGCTTATAAATGTCTCTAGGCTTACCGGTAATTCATATCCTGCACCATTACAAAGTTTTTAAAAATTCATTCAGTCGATCATTCAATTTCTAAATTTCAATTTTTGTTTCATGAGAACTATTTGGATATCAAGTCATACAGGGTACTTTATATTATACGATATCTAGGACAAATAGAAATTATGACTAAGTTGAATGCAATTAGGACGCTTATAGGGAACAGACCTGTTGAATGGTCCTCTACAAGTCTTTATAGACTTACCGGGCGTCATCATGGGTAATCCAGGTAATACAAGAATTAAACAAATCACGTATACTAGACTTTAATTACTAGTAGCTTCAATCAATGTATTACAGCAAAGGCGTAGATAGGCCAGGGCAACCCCCCCCCCCCCACCCCCCAATATGATGAAAAGAAAAGAAAAAATGAATGAGAAGAAAACAAATACAAAAATTATTTTTAAAAAGAGGGAGAAAAAGGTATTTAATGAAATTTAAAAAAACTATACAAAATATTTAAAAAAACACAAACAAAAATGAATATGGTTGAGACAGTTTTGAAATAAAGAAACAGATAGAGGTTCAAAATCTATCTTTCTTTGTTATTGTTTTTATACCATATATTATACACATTTTTCCAACATAGGATTTCTCTGACCAGCCATATTCACAAAAAAAGGAGTTTTAATTCTCTCATGCAAGCTCTGAATTAGTCTATCAATTTACTCATCCAATATGTTAGCATAATGTTTACCAGTACCTCTTTTTAGGTATTGAGTTTAGGCCATTTAAATCATGTCTGTACTAGTTTGGCCAGGAGGGATTAGACCACCCAGGGTGGTCACTGACAGGTGGCTATCTCATCAACTCAGCTCTCAATTAGCATAAGAAAAGAGGATCATGATGGACCAATGATCACTGATAAGCATTGTTTTCTAGATATAGAGGGAGCAAGTAGGTACAAGTAGTACAGTGGGGTTTTAATAAAAAGGGGTTTTAATAAAAAGGCATTTCTCTGACCAGCCATATTCACGGAAAAGGTGTTCTAATTCATTCTCACATTCAAGCTCGTAGTCTATCAATTTACTCATCCAATATGTTAGCATGTTTAACCTCTCTTTAGGTATATAGTTTTAATAGTATTCAGCCATGCAGGTTCATTCCTTCAACATTCAAATCAAATTATCGTTGGTTGATTATATATCATTTGTCATTTTAACAGCCTCATGTTGAAATGTAACCTTATACCCAGCTGTCACATGTTACCCATGACCTGAAAACCAGCACTTTTTTATGAAAGGATAACATTTCAGACTATACATTTCTTACTTTAGATATACTAAAACATCCAATGAGATGTCATTCTCCTTGCAAAGTTAGGCAGAACCCACTTTCATCTAATATGTTTACCGGTAAGCAATCAATAAACTCTATTCAGAAAAAAAGGCTTTGAACTTAGGAACAATGCAGTATGCTGGCTGATCTCTCTTTATAAGCAGAACAGCTGATTTAGACTTAAATAGAAACCAATTTGAAAGGATTATCAAGTCAAGCTAAACTTGCCACACATATTACTACAAGGCATTCATTACTTTCTAAAGAATGTAATCAATGTCAGTGGTTGACAAGTTGGTGATTAAGTGCACATTGATGTATAGTGAACCAACATTGTTCCCAGATGCTAGCTTTATCGACTTTCAGTCGCCAAGGAAGTGGGATTTCACATCATTAGAAATACATGGCGACAGCTAAGTTTGGGAGGTGAGAGTATGATGACAAAGATACTGATTTATATTCAAATAAGGAAAACACAACACATCCCTCTTAAATATTTGCTCTATTCCAGGAATTATGATGTAATAGTATAAGCCAACAGGTGAAATGGGTTTTCTTCACCTGTGTGTTTCCTGTTCTGCCAATATGAGCATATTACACAACAATGTTTTCCTCCATCATCTCAATAATAAGACACCGTTCGAAAATAAGAATAGATTTCTTTCAAATTTTATTGATCAATGATTTTTACATTCCAAGAAAGCTTTTTTAATTCAAATTACAGACATACATTGATTAACTGTTGTCAAATAGACATCAATGATTAACAACAAAAACATTAGACAATACACATCATGATTTACAAAAAAAACATGAGACATAAGTTGCGTTTTTCACAAGACAGGCAAGTCCTATTTTTTATAATAGTTTTCAGCACATTCTAATAATCCTCAAAAGAATTAGAGCAATACAAGGTTTGCCACCAATGATCTTTGAACTCTACCATTTAAACTACATGTATATTCATGTAGCAACATGCATGATTGTGTATACTATGTATACTTCTACCAAGTTCAACCCATTTTCTTCCAGAGTGACGTTTCAGTGTTCATTCTTTAATTTTTTTGATACATTTGTCTTTGAACATCTTAAGTACGGTACCCATTTCTGTTAAGGAAGAAACAAATAGATGCTTTTAGACCAATTTTTTAATATCACAATAAGTGTGGTATGCTACTCAAAACATGAAAGGTTTAAAGACGCGTAGTAGTGGGCTGTCATGGGGAATTTGACACCATTCAGGTATTTACCCGCTAACAGGTGTTGTCAATCACCAGGATTAGCCTTCAGCTTTACAACCAACAGGCCTCATGTAATGCTCTGCATGTTCCATTAACCACCCCCTATGGAAAGTCACTATCTTACATTGCCCTCAACCAAAGACTCTCTGAGGGAATGAAGGTATATTTCTTGATGGGACCACGGGTCTGCTCTGTGTGAGACTTGTACCCCCATCAATGGTATTTCAATCAAGTCTAGTGTCAGGTATTGACCTATGACCTACTGCACATAGAAACTGGCAAACATCTTCCTTTAAATAAATGAAAAATTGTTTTCCAAAAAATACATGAGTATGATTATGAATAAAAATGTATTTTCACCAGGCAATTATTTATCAAACTTACTTATTTCTTTAAACTTTATGAATGTTAAACTCATCAGACAGCCTTTCACATATCTAATCAAATTTCATGTCCATTTCAACCTGTGGACAGTCCATGAAAAGAAATTAAAATGCAATATTATAAAAGAACAGCAACAAATTGACAGACATACTAAAGCTTTTCGTCTTGCACTCATCACAGTAAATGGCAAGGATGAACAGAATGCTGAATCAGACAATATAAGTGGAAGCTCAGTAAACAAAGGGCATGAAAAAGTAACAGGCTGCGATTGGCTGCTGGAAGGTACACATAATACCAGCTGTTCTATGAAAACGGGCTAGAGCAATGCTAGCTAGAATAACACGAGACTGACAAGAGTCCTCCTTTTGTCAGCACATGAGGGCTCTCGTGTTATTCTAGCTAGCATTGCACTTTAAAAACCAGATGGTGCTTTCAGAAAGAGTAAACAAACAAACACTGTATTTACTGTAACCTCACATAAATTTAATTTTTGAATCGTCTCAACATCTTGACAAAATCCAAGATCTTAATAGGGGAAGATCTTTGAAAACAATGATGTGCAGATGTTGTGCATCTCATTTGGCAATACATGATTTTAAACATGTTTAACATATTTCAGTGGTTATACATGCTGCATATAAAGTGCTACTGCAAATTTCTATCCATGCTAATAACACACTTGAGCTGAGTAACGGTGAATTTTCTTCAAAAAGGGCAATATTTTTGAATGCGTACCATACAACATATTTACTTTACCTTGTGATTAATCAAAAAATCATGATGCAAGTTCACAAGAGACCTAGATGTTTTAAATGGTCAATACAATGTGATATGAGTGTGGTACCTCCATCAGTAAGAGGCCAGTGAGTCACTGAACAAAAAGGCTAGTTCACAAATGCCGTGGTAATCTGCCAAGGTATACTGTGGCAGGTTTTTAATCAGACAATGCTTTGTATTTTGTTGTACCTATCAACACATCAACAAAATATAATGGTGTGGAGATGTACCAGTGCATAATGATCTTGATTCATATGGCACTTCATACAGATGTCTGTACATGCTTAACAGTTATTTTAAGATGATGAAGCGGATCCTAATCAAATGATTATCGTAGTTAAAAGAGTACATGCTTTTATTTTGCCTAACACATAATTTTACTAATGACCGGTCATTAGTAAAATCATGTTATTAAACATCATTTTATAAAACAAATAAAACATCATCTTTGCTGTGTATTATTTGAATAATATTATCCAGTCATCAGATACATGCACACAAACGTAGTGTGTAATGTTTTTGTTCAAGGGAAGTATTGGAGGTATATCATATGGTCATCATGAGTTAATTTCATTCATAAAGCTTTCGGCATCCTAGCTACCACATCCCTATTTCTCTTCTCGATATGGAATGGCAAGTGTCCAATCTTGAAGCTTGAACCTACAGTGTACGACTTCACACAATAACGACTGGTCCCACGCAGAGTACAGCAATCATTCATCAGCGAGTTTGATGACTTGATTGATAAATATTTCCGTAAGTTCACTGCAGCATAGCGCTGACTTCTGATGGTCAAGAAAAAAAAATTAACTTCTGGACTCCATGTTCATCTGAATTTGCCGGTGTTCAAAGAATTTTTGTCCACATATCTATGATACAGGCTCCTGCAAATTAGTTAGACTGTTATGTATTGCTGCAGCTGCACAGTTCATTTGCATATCATTGCTGTGGTCTTGAAGATCAGTCTTAAGGGATCTGTTCTTTCAGATTTTAGGTTGAAGTTTAACAATCCATGTAGCTTGAAGGTTATCATGCCTGCATGTCTCTCCAGCTACATATCATATGGTTGGGGTGCCTGCACATCTGCTTGTGGCTGTTGCAGAAGCATCGCTAGTTGTTATGACTTCCTGAGTACCCTTCCCAACATCCAGCATTTCCTCCAGTTTGAACAACTGAAAAAAAAACATATAATAATTCCAATAGAGAATTAAGTTAGCTTCATTGTAAACAACAAATTTTAAAATAAACATTCTTCAAAAATAATTAGATTAACAAATGCCGTAAGCTTGTCATCTATTCCTTATAACATCTGTTAATTTGCATTTTCCATCAAACCAGCAGGAAAGATCACCTTGCTTTCATCACATATCTGTCATGAACAGTCACAAAATGCTGCTAAGTCTCAAAATGTGGTCATAGTCTCCACTCATAAAATAACTTGTTTATTGAAATGATATACCACTCCTTACACTGGCCCAATGCTGTATCTTGACTGTTACATCCTTAGATAATACATAACCAAGAAAACTTTGGTATTACCATACCATATGTTCTGTTTTCTAAACACAAATAAAAGCCCTTATTTTAAGACTCTGTACAGGCAAATACTGTAGATGTTTGTAAAGCAAATACTCACCCATATTACTCTCTCCAGATCAAGTTCTGCTTGTCTCAGTTTCTCCCAGTTATAATGTGTCTCACAATTCATTTTATATAGAGTGCAGTACTTGTTCGTGTCCGTTAGGATGTCAGGCACTAGTGGGCAACCACAAACTTCTCTCATTGTAACCTTTGGAAGGGAATACAACAAGAATTTGGTTTCAGTGTTTTGATCACTCAATGTTTGTACTCCATCAATCTAAATTCTTTAAATGAGGTTTGACTGTCTGAAATGACATTCCCTAATTTTGTCCGATCTAGATAGAGTAACAAAACTATTTAAATTGAATTACTGGAGGCGTGTGTGTGTGTGTGTTGGGTTTTTACAGACGTGTATCAATCAGATATGATTATTTACGTCTGGGGACCGACCTTTAAATGTCATCATCCCAAAGACGTGATTCAGCTTCGAACCTTCGTCCTCGGCTGAATCAGTTTGTAACTTCCAATTTTCGCTGGATTACAGGCGCACGCCACAACGCCTAGGCTTAGATACCAGTGATAGTCTTAGTTTGAAATAGTTGTTTCATTTGGCTAAATTCTGAAGGGGAATAGGTCAAAAAGGAATCATACTAATCTGAATATATATATATAGCGCTTTACCCTCTTTACGTCTTCACTGATTCAGATGTAACACATGTAACAAATTGTAACAATTAATTAAAATGCATGCTTATAGCTCAATTTTTTCAAAATTTCAGATTTCAGAGATCAACATCTTTAATCACATGCAGTGTTTTGTTTACACGGATAACAGTGAACATCAACTATTATCATCCATTCAATACCGGTATCTATTTTTATCATAATTTTGAAAGTGTATATTCCTATTCCATGAAACTTGAACATACAGTAGGGGCTATCAACTATCTTCAATCATGTGATTAGTTTTTTATGGGACAAATTTAAGGTCAAATGTAATTTCACGTCTGCAAACTTAGACTTTGTTGTGGCATCAACATCAAGATTTTGAATTGTTAGCATAATTTCAAAAGTGTTCGTTCAAATTCCATGAAGCTTGTACACAAGGGTTATCAAGTATCACAAATCAGATGACACAAATTCCAGGTCATATCCTCCTCTTCTATTGTGTGCAGTGAAACCAACATGAAAGATACATTATATACTTCATCTTACCTTTGGTTCTTGACTACTTCCATGGTACATCATCCGCAGTTTCATCACAGATGTGCTTTGCTGGGCAGCCAGATGCTCACACAATTTGGACTCTCTACAGAAAAAACAAGAGGCAACAAAACAAAAAAGTATATCATGTTAACTTGTAAGTGACCTCTCTGTTCAATACATGGATACATATGATGCGGGACTGCATATTCTTGATATATCACGATTGCTGTTATGAATTGTGCCACTTTTACTAGATTTATGTTATTACAACTTTAAAGTTATCTACACCAAAAATCTAACAGTCATCACAACTTCTAAAAGAAATTCATTCAAAATGGATTGTATGCGAGAGAACAGTAGAATACTTTTGTCCCTTTTTTTCTAGAAAAGTTTTTTAATGCTAACTTTTTGTAATTGTCTACATCAAAGATCTAAACATTTACATATAAGCATAGCAATCTAAATGCACTTTTATGCTCATCCAATTGCTTTAGAGCAGCAATACCTCCATTAGAAATGCACATATGATTTTTAGTAATATCTTGGTTTTAGCACATAAGATCAGAAAGCAAGAGAAAGAATCAATACATTAAAAATATAAACTCACCTCACGATCTGAGGCCCTCTGATACAGCTTTTAGATGTCTGCTTTTTCATCTAGAAAATGTAAATAATTAAATCTTATTAGCACTCAAGTATGAATTTTAATATCAAATGTTGGATTTTATGTGTGGAGAAACCCTTTTTCTTAATCATCATGAATATTTTTGCAAATCACATCAACCAATTCTTCTACCTGCAAAAGGAAACATTTATCACATTTCATGAAACATTCTTTGACTAGAATAAAAGCATCCTAAAAAGGGAACCTGGTTTTCAACGTAGTGCATATTCTGTTGTCCACGAAAGAAAATTCTGCTATAATATGACGATTTACAAAATACAGGACACTATCAACTGTTCAAGATCTTTTAAAGAGCTCTTTACCTGTCTGTTTGCATCAATACTGGCTGGTGTCTTGGGCTTGGCAATAACTTCTTTCAGTTTCATCATCTCGGAGTCTATGTCGGCAAGGTTCAATTTGATCTCCTCGAGGCTACTTTCTAGCTTCTCCCAATCGATACCTTTCTCCTGCGCAAAGTTAGAGTCCTGTTTCCACTTCTTTATCTGCTCAGGGAACGCATCAAAAATGCGGCTGTCATGGGCATAAGAGAGAGAGAAGATGAGAGACATGAAATATAGGAGAGAAGTGAGAGGGGAGAGAAAGGAGGGGATGGAGGATGCATGTTCAAATCTATTTTCTACCATGTTTTGCAAACTGCACTCCCATTTAACTAAATAGAAATACTAAGCGCACTCAGCAATAGACCAGTTTACTAACATATTCAAATTTAAGGATGCTTCTTTCCTGGGGACCTAGTGACAAATTGGTCTGCGAACCTGTTATTAATGAATGAACTACAATACTCTGAATCCTGTCTGCATACATTACCTGTTGCTATGTTGGGCACACTTCAGACAAGTTTACAGTCAGACCGCAGCCGGTGCGAAAACCCTCTATTTTACTCAGCACGTATGCAAGAATTTACGTGTTTTGCATACGTAATGAGTAGTGCAGACGGTCTTCCCGATCGGCAATTTTTGCCTTTATAATTGTTCGTTTCTAATGAAATGGGTCTTATTTTAAAGATAAGAAGTTGCACTCTTTATATACTTATATGACAATCATGTTAGATATATTTTGGAAACAGATATTTCGCCTTGAAAATGGGGTTTTTCGACGATAAATCTATCTAAAGAGTAGGGCTGATTTTCACATAGAAATCATTCTTGCGTCAAGAAGATGTTATAATCAGCATAAAGCATAAATATTTTTCTTTACAATGATATCAAAATTATTATATTTTACGCTGTCCCAAAGTCAGGAACCAAAAAAGATCACGCTCATGTTCATGAATAATTAAAAAAAGTAGTAAATTTTGCCGATGTGAGAGTTTTGATTGGTCAACTACGTCAACTACGTCACATATGTTTCGCTTTGGTTTATTAATATTTTGAATACCACATTTTGGTAACCATGCGTTGTGGCGTGCGCCTGTAAAGCACGTGCGCGCAAGCCGTCTTGACAACAATCTAAAGACCCGAGATCAAATACCTCACCTGCCATGCAGATGATTCTTTTCTACTATATTTCTTTTTTAATCATCTTTCTAATTTTTTTTCGGCTAGTCGATGGCGCGGCGGAGCTCCCTGGAGTTTAATAATCAGTTATGCATTGCCATTGCTCAGACGGCGAGCGTGCACGAGTATGAAATCACACAATTTCGCGCTATCATAAAAAGAACAAATTGGTAATTTCCGGGTTTTTAGGGTCTTAATGACTATGATTATAAAAAGAACATGATTTTGCGTCAATTAGGTTTTGACATATTTTTGATCAGTGACTTTTCATCTTTCGAACGAATCTCAAAGTGGACAAATTTATTTTGTCCCAAAGTCAGGAACCAAAAGTGAAATTCCCGGGTCAAAACAGCAGTTGAAATGTTACAAAAATAACGTCAATAAAAGTTGTGAAAAATTATTGTTTACAAATTGCGAAATATGGCAAATTACATATCAAACTGATGCTGAAAATCTCGAGAGTGATTTTCCGTTGCATGCTGCCATGTTGAATGAAGTTAACAACCAAAAACGCAGCTACATGTACACCCCTACAAATCTCACTGAAAAGCGCATGGAAATTCAGCAGACGTAAATGTTATGTGATCGCCAGATATCGCTGAGTAAAAATCAGCTTTCAGCCTCATTAACGCGCGCGCTGCGGTCTGACTGTTTAGGGTTGTCTAAAACAACCTTTGTTTAAAAAGTCCGCATAAAATTTGAATATTTTAGTAAAGTGGTCTACGCAAACCATATTGGAGGAGCTCAATCTTATCTTTACCTCGTTGATGATTTGAGTGTTGTTTCATCCTCACAGTCCTTGCTGGTTGTATCTTTACTATCTGAGTCTGACAAATCAATGTGCTCTATCGCTGGGGATGGGGTCTGTGACAGCAACCAAAAAAAACAAGATACGACTATGTATGAAGCGATTTTTCATTCACAAGGTGTACAGACAGACACCACACCATTCAAGCTTTTTATCATGTCTCACATACTTCTTGAGTATGATCATTGGTATTGTATGATATAACATATCTTCCTACAAATAACCGATGGTAGAAATTTGTTTCAGTCAAAAATATCAATAATCCATCATTCATATGGCTAATTTTTTTCTTCTTCAGCTTTAATAATTCAATTGTAATCCATCTGTCGTCGTTAATAATGCATTCACAAGCTATTTATAGGCATCCTTAAAGGGAACCAAAACCTTCATACTAAGTTACTTTTATTGTAAAGTTCAAGATATTTGAAAAATATCAGTGAAAATTTGAACAAAATCGGGCAAGGAACAAGGAAGTTAGAGCTTTTTGAAATGACTAGTCACTAGAGGGCGGTATTCAATTTGATGACATCATCTGTGGACAACTCTCCATGCCTTTTGTACATCAAATTTCATGTTTTTCCTTCTTTCTTGTGATTGAGATAATCTACTCCCCTGAAAGCAAGATATAGAATGCAAAATGATATTCCACTTCACATGTTATGAAGTCGGATCAAGAACACAAATAAATACGAAGAAAACAAAAAAAATGTGAAATTTTATGTACAAAAGGCATGGAGAGTTGTCCACAGATGATGTCATCAAATTTAATACCGCCCTCTAGTGACTAGTCATTTCAAAAAGCTCTAACTTCCTTATTCCTTGCCCGATTTTGTTCAAATTTTCACTGATTTAATTCAAATCTTTTAAAATTTACAATAAAAGTAAGTTAGTATGAAGGTTTTGGTTCCCTTTAATGACTCCCATGGCCTTTGACCTGATGACCCTAAATTCTTATCAGTTCATTGGCTCTGCAAGAAACATATACATGTCATGAGTTTGATAGTAATCTGTATTTTGTTTCTCATGATATTGCGATAAGCTATTTTTGCATACATAATGAGCCATGTGACCTTTGACCCTTCGACCTTGTGACCCCAAAATCTAATCGGCTCATTGGCTATGCAAGATGTATACATGACCTGGGTTTGGCGGTAATCCATCTATCTTTTCTTGAGATAACGCGATCACAAGCTATTTTTGCATACATAATGATCCCTGTGACCTTTGACCTTGTGACCTCAAAATCTAATCAGTACATTGGCTCTGTATGATACATACATGACCCAAGTTTAGTAAAAATCCATCCATAGGTTCTTGAGATAACGCTATCACAAGCTATTTTTGCATATATAATGAGCCCTGTAACCTATGACCCTTGACCTCGTGACCCCAAAATCTAATCACTTCATTGGCCCTGTAAGATACATACATGACCTAAGTTTGGCAGGAATTCATTAATCAGTTCTTGAGATAATGCGATCATAAGCTATTTTTGAATACATAATGAGCCCTGTGACCTTCGACCTTTAACCTTGTGACCCCAAAATCTAATCACTTCATTAGGTCTGCAAGATACATCAATGATTAAAGTTTGGCGGTAATCCATGGATCGGTTCTGGAGATAAGGCGATCATGAGAACGGGACGTACGGACGGAAGGACAACTAGAAAACATAATGCCTCCGGCTACTTTGTAGTGGAGGCATAAAAACAAATATATCATCAGTATCAAAATATAGTAAAAAAATAGGCCAACAATATCACTTACTTCTATATTCAAGCATCTCCTCAGTTGACACTTGACCTTCAATCTTTTTAGAAACTTTTGATTGTCCTGAAACAAAATGGGACAGACATTACTTATACTTGATGAATGTTGATGTAATAATAAATCAATGGTATACAAATATCTAATGTCTATAAGTGAGATAGAAAAACTAATTATAAAGGTAATTCATATGTAATTTGTCCAGTTTAAAAAATATATATATCTGGGAACTTCTATATTTTACATTCGTCAAACAAAGAGGTTGCTGTGTGTACGCATGGGAGCATTATGTAGATATTTATTAAACCTTCCTTTGTAGGGGGTTAATTTCATCTGTTATATATTTGTGTTACCCCATTATTCACAACAATATTAAATATGAAAAGTATTATACAGGCCAATGAGACCATTAGTCTCTTGTAATACCAAGAATCCAGGAATGAATTTTAACAAGCTCACCTTGCAGACTTTACACCTTTGACAATTTGAAGTTCTCCTACAGGAAGCACATGACCCACATACATAAGTAGGATGCTGCAAATAAAAAAACATATAAACATCAATTGAGGTATTCAGAAGGCACTAGAATAAAACTTCAAAACATTTTGACTTCATTATAGCATCAGTAAACAAAAAGCAAACAAACAGCGATGTGAATTTTGTTTCTATTGTGTTCATGGATTTGAATCTTCTACTGGTCACAACATATCTAAACTGATCTGATCGTTTAGATACAAGACTTTGAACAGACAAATGCAGACATTATACACTAATACCCCGGTCACACATCGCTCCGACCTTACGAAGACCATGCCGACCACCCCAACACCCCAATCTGAAAAAGTTTATAAATTCAGGCATTATTGCCATCTAAATCCAGCAATTTGGCAAATTAAAGACTACATCAAGACTGTACAACGATGCTTTCTACATCATAAGTGCTGCTGACTGGCTGTCACTACGATTACACCTACACCAATGCCGACCAAGTGGTCATTTCTAATGTTGTTGTACGACGTACAGGACCATACTACATTGTTATACAGACCTAGAAGAATGTAGGACGATGTCGCTATGCTGGTGCTGACCATTTTACGCTACTAGTACGCTCCTATTAAGATTTGTGGCGATGTTTATATAAAATGGGGGTGTTCAAGCATTTCTTCAGTTCTTTCCCAACTTCGAAGATGAACGGCCTAAAGCGGCTCGAAATAGTTGCCGACGGTGCTGCGTTTTTATTTCTAGATTTTTACAGACGTCTCACCGCGATGCTACCACGCTGCTTGTACGATAATGGCATTCCCACTAGTACTTTCTTGATAAGACTTTGCCCCACTTCTTGTTGGCCACGAACCGCCTACGCATATTTTGTGCTTGTTCAAAATAAGCTTGGGTATGGCATGTAGCTTCTCGAACTAGGAGATCCCACCCGACCAAACCACGCCCATGGAGATCCTCCCACATTTGACCCACGTTTGACCCATGATTGTCCCTGCTCTCGGCCAGGGGTAGTGACAGCTTGTAAACAACTTACAAAGCAGAATGTGTCTACACTGATCTAAATATATGCTCACAAATTACATTTCTGTCTCCATATGCTAGGATCTCCATTTTCAACTTTATCCTAAATATTGGATAAATACACAACAATATCACTTACTTCTCGATTCTTGCATCTCCTCAGTTGACACTGGACCTTCTTTTGTTTTCTTCTTCGAACCTTTCGATTCTCCTGAAAAGAAATGGGACAGACATTACTCAAACTTGATCAATGTTGATGTAAGAATAAATCAATGGTTTATAAATATGTTGATGTAAGAATAAATCAACGGTTTATAAATATCTCATGTCTATAAGTGAGATAGAAAAACTATTTATAACGGTAACTCATACATAAATTGTCCAGTTTAAAATATATCTGGGATCTTCGACATTTTACATTCGTCAAACAAAGAGGTTGCTGTGTGTTCGCATGGGAGCATTATGTAGATATTTATTAAACCTTCCTTTGTAGGGGGTTAATTTCATCTGTTATATATTTGTGTTACCCCATTATTCACTACAATATTAAATATGAAAAGTATTATACAGGCCAATGAGACCATTAGTCTCTTGTAATACCAAGAATCCAGGAATAAATCTTAACAAACTCACCCCGCATGGTTTACACTTGTAACAGTCTAAAGTTCTCTTACAGGCCGCACATGACCCACATTCATTAGGAGAATGCTGCAAATAAACAAACATGTAAACATCAATTGAAGTATTCAAAAGGCACTAGAATAAAACTTCAAAACATTTTACCTTCATTATAGCATCAGTAAACAAAAAGCAAAAAACAGCGATGTGAATTTTGTTTCTATTGTGTTCATATTTTTACAAGGATTTGAATATTCTACTGATCAACATATCTATACAAGACTTTGAACAGACAAATGCAGACATTATACACTAATACCCTGGTCACACATCGCTCCGACCTTACGAAGACCATGCCAACCACCCTGATCCGAAAAAGTTTATCAAATCGGGGCATTATCCCCGTCTAAATCCAACCATTTGGCAAATTAAAGACTACTTCAAGACTGTACTACGATGCTTCTACGTCATAAGCGCTGCTGACTGGCTGCCACTAAGATTACACCTACACCAACGCCTAGACCGCTCTCAGCCACTGTTCCATCGTAGTCGAAGCGGCGTCTATGTGTGACCGGGGTATAAACAAATTGTGTTTCTTCTGAAATCATACTTTTTAATTTTGTTTAACTTCATAACCCATCATCTGAATTATCTCGAGGCCAACACCAACTCAAAACATGATTGAACTCAAAAGTTCTTATACCGGTACACGAAACAGCAATTCAAACTAATAGAATTGCTTGCCAGTAGTTTCTATCCGGTATCAGTTCTCTCGCATGCGTTCGCAGTATACAATGCGTATCAAAACAAAGTTTACCCAACTTTGGTATCTTGTAACTAAAAATGTATAACCTGCGTGACCTTGAATTATATTTTCTTCTTAAGAAGAACTAATACCCTGTCTAATGATACAATTTTCATAATTGAGCTGCCAAGGATGACTGAACAGCAGGCTTTTCAAAAAGTAATGTCAAAATCCTTATGTACTAAGTCTGGGCTGAAGCAATGAATGTTGGCCATTATGTGTGTCACAGTGTGTTACCAAATTCCAAAACAATTGCTCCTTTATTAACATTGACTAATAGGCAGTTGAAAAAAAGTTTGGTTATGACCTTTCAATAAGGAGCTACCAAAGTTGGGTAAACTTTTAATTGATACATGTAAGCCTTGTATTGGGGTGTAGTTCTTACCGACCCTGAAGAAAATTGCTGCCGTTAGACATTTTATTGCTTTGGTTGATCGCAATATTCATGCATGTTAAATTAATATCAGTTGTTGTTTCCATTTATTGTTGCATCTTTCTTTCTTTTCTCTCTTTTTTCTTTATTATTATTATTATTATTATTATTATTTTTTTTTTTTTGGGGGGGGGGGGGGGGGGATAGAGGGATAGCGATGTCTTGTAAATAACTAAGAAAGCAGAATGAGTCTATAGTGATCTAAATATATACTCACAAATTTTTGAAGCAAACACTGTTTGAAGATACATTTCTGTCTCAATATGCTAGGACCTCCATTTTCAACTTTATCCTAAATATTGGATAAATACACAATTGTTTTTGAAGATTATAAGAATACTGCAGTTAATGTCAATATTTTACGTATTGCTCACATGCATAATGCATCTTATTCTGTCTTTTAATCATTCCACAACTGGAACAACTTTTCAACGGGCATCTCTTAATATAAAATTCATCTTCAGTAGTAACACAATGTCAAAAGCTAAATGTTCAGTTGAGGCTTTTAATTAAAAAAAAAAAACTTTTTGAGGCACTTCTTGATCATTTTGAAGCACAATTTTTAAGGGCTCAATATTATTACACCATATCACAGACATTGATAACACGTAGGGCCGTGCATCTCAGATTTAACATAGGTAAACGATGCCTTTAAAAACTTATTTGAGCAATCAAAAGCATATCAGTGATATTTTAGCAATATCACCATACAGTACATGTGTGATTTCTTACCAGGCAATTTTTACAGCAACCACAATTGGTGACTGTTCTGCAAGCAACACATTCACCACAGATCCAAGCGATTCTCTATTAAGAAACAACGAAAATACGGAAAGGACATGACTTATAATTGAACAGTTATTAATCAGTTCTACCTTTGGGTTAGGCTCTGACTGAATTCCAATTCAAACAAACATCTCCTCATAACAATCACAATTACATTATATGACTTATACATAGTTATACATAGAGCTGGCCAAAGTAAAAGTTTTACTCCTGAAACCAAGGTGTCGATTCTCTATTCTAAAGAATCATCGTATCATGGGGATTCTTTTTGCATTTTGTATGACCTGCAATTGCAGTTTTTTAATGTGCAAAAACAAACCCCTCAACTGGTTGAAAAATTAAATCATTTGGCTCTAAACAAGTGCATCTTTATATTGCAGGGCTCGAATTACCCACCGGCAATCGGCAGTTTGCCGCCATGCCCCTCTCACTGGCCGGAATGCCCTTTTCAAAATCAAACCGTTTACGGCCACAATATTTTAATCCACAAAAGTTTTGCCGACATTATAGTCATCGTAAGCCAGCCCGACTTGTAATGTTCAAAAAGGTTTTGTTGCCCCTACGGAGCTCTAAAAACAATGATAGTCGGCAAGGTTTTGTTGCCCCTACGGAGCTCTAAAAACAATGATAGTCGGCAAGGTTTTGTTGCCCCTCCGGAGCTCTAAAAACAATTATAGTCGGCAAGGTTTTGTTGCCCCTCCGGAGCTCTAAAAACAATAATTACCGGAAGGTTTTGTTGCCCCTCCGGAGCTCTAAAAACAATGATAGTCGGCAAGGTTTTGTTGCCCCTCGGGAGCTCTAAAAACAATAATAGTCGGCAAGGGTTTGTTGCCCTTCCGGAGCTCTAAAAACAATAATTACCGGAAGGTTTTGTTGCCCCTCCGGAGCTCTAAAAACAATGATAGTCGGCAAGGTTTTGTTGCCCCTCCGGAGCTCTAAAAACAATAATAGTCGGCAAGGGTTTGTTGCCCTTCCGGAGCTCTAAAAAAAATAATAGTCGGCAAGGTTTTGTTGCCCCTCCGGAGCTCTAAAAACAATGATAGTCGGCAAGGTTTTGGTGCCCCTCCGGAGCTCTAAAAACAATGATAGTCGGCAAGGTTTTGTGGCCCCTCCGGAGCTCTAAAAACAATAATTACCGGAAGGTTTTGTTGCCCCTACGGAGCTCTAAAAACAATAATAGTCGGCAAGGTTTTGTTGCCCCTCCGGAGCTCTAAAAACAATAATAGTCGGCAAGGTTTTGTTGCCCCTCCGGAGCTCTAAAAACAATGATAGTCGGCAAGGTTTTGTTGCCCCTCCGGAGCTCTAAAAACAATGATAGTCGGCAAGCTTTTGTTGCCCCTCCGGAGCTCTAAAAACAATAATAGTCGGCAAGGTTTTGGTGCCCCTCCGGAGCTCTAAAAACAATGATAGTCGGCAAGGTTTTGTTGCCCCTCCGGAGCTCTAAAAACAATAATAGTCGGCAAGGTTTTGTTGCCCCTCCGGAGCTCTAAAAACAATGATAGTCGGCAAGGTTTTGTTGCCCCTCCGGAGCTCTAAAAACAATAATAGTCGGCAAGGTTTTGTTGCCCCTCCGGAGCTCTAAAAACAATGATAGTCCTCAAGCTTTTGTTGCCCCTCCGGAGCTCTAAAAACAATAATAGTCTGCAAGGTTTTGGTGCCCCTCCGGAGCTCTAAAAACAATAATAGTCGGCAAGGTTTTGTTGCCCCTCCGGAGCTCTAAAAAACAATAATAGTCGGCAAGGTTTTGTTGCCCCTCCGGAGCTCTAAAAACAATAATAGTCGGCAAGGTTTTGTTGCCCTTCCGGAGCTCTAAAAACAATGATAGTCGGCAAGGTTTTGTTGCCCCTCCGGAGCTCTAAAAACAATGATAGTCGGCAAGGTTTTGTTGCCCCTCCGGAGCTTTAAAAACAATGATAGTCGGCAAGGTTTTGTTGCCCCTCCGGAGCTCTAAAAACAATGATAGTCGGCAAGGTTTTGGTGCCCCTCCGGAGCTCTAAAAACAATGATAGTCGGCAAGGTTTTGTTGCCCCTCCGGAGCTCTAAAAACAATAATTACCGGAAGGTTTTGTTGCCCCTTCGGAGCTCTAAAAACAATGATAGTCGGCAAGGTTTTGTTGCTGCTCCGGAGCTCTAAAAACAATAATAGTCGGCAAGGTTTTGTTGCCCCTCCGGAGCTCTAAAAACAATGATAGTCGGCAAGGTTTTGTTGCCCCTCCGGAGCTCTAAAAACAATGATAGTCGGCAAGGTTTTGTTGCCCCTCCGGAGCTCTAGAAACAATGATAGTCGACAAGGTTTTGTTGCCCCTCCGGAGCTCCAAAAACAATAATAGTCGGCAAGGTTTTGTTGCCCCTCCGGAGCTCTAAAAACGATAATAGTCGGCAAGGTTTTGTTGCCCCTCCGGAGCTCTAAAAACAATAATAGTCGGCAAGGTTTTGTTGCCCCTCCGGAGCTCTAAAAACAATAATAGTCGACAAGGTTTTGTTGCCCCTCCGGAGCTCTAAAAACAATAATAGTCGGCAAGGTTTTGTTGCCCCTCCGGAGCTCTAAAAACAATAATAGTCGGCAAGGTTTTGTTCCCCCTCCGGAGCTCTAAAAACAATGATAGTCGGCAAGGTTTTGGTGCCCCTCCGGAGCTCTAAAAACAATGATAGTCGGCAAGGTTTTGGTGCCCCTCCGGAGCTCTAAAAACAATGATAGTCAGCAAGGTTTTGTTCCCCCTACGGAGATCTAAAAACAATACGAATCGGCAAGGTTTTTGTGCCCCTACGGAGATCTAAAAACAATGATAGTCGGCAAGGTTTTGTTCCCCCTACGGAGATCTAAAAACAATACGAATCGGCAAGGTTTTTGTGCCCCTACGGAGATCTAAAAACAATAATTATCAGCAAGGCTTTGTTGCCCCTATACGGAGATCTAAAACAATGATAATCGGCAAGACTTTGTTGCCCCTACGGAGATCTAAAAACAATAATTATTGGCGAGACTTAATTGCCACTTCATCCAAATGACTGAAACGTTTGGCAAAAAAACCGTAATGACTCAGGCTTAGTTTTTCAATCCATCCTTTTTATTTGGACCAATCAATATCGGGAAGTTTTGTTTACCCATCGTTTACCCATGTGACCTTTTTTAGTGCGTTTTCACAGTTTTTAATCAGTGAAAAACTTGGATTTTTCTCGGGAGGAGGGTCTGGAATTAAATCAGAAAAGGATTAAGAGTCGAGATAATGGTACAAAGAATCGTCTTCTTTCCCATACGTTTTAATTAAAACGTCATAGCTTCCGCCCATCGCGCGGGAGGGGTGTGAATTGAGTTCAGAAAAGGATTAATATCGGTAGTCAAGATCGACACGAATCGTCTTCTTTCCCTAATAATTTATTAAAAACGTCTAAGCTTCCGCGCTTCCCTTGGAATTCAGAAAAGGATAAAGAGTCAAGAACGGTACAACGAATCGTCTTCTTTCTCTAATAATTCAATGAAACGTCAAAGGGGGAAACTCCCCACTCCCTCCAGCTCCCCCCCCCCCCAATTTTTTTCTGAAAAGCATTTTAAAGAGAAATAGAAAGAAAGAGAGCAAGAAAGAAAAAATAGTTAACTACCAGTTTCTCAACAAAATAAGGTATCAAAAATTGCTCATCTGACCGTAATTAAACGCCTAAAACCCCTGAGCTTCCGTGGGCTCTGCCCCCGGGACCCAACCAAGGGCCCTTTGGCAGGCCCCTTGATACTCATCTGACTGCAATTTAGTGCCTAAAACCCTTGATCTTCTGGGGGCTCCGCCCGCTGGACCTCACGCCAATCAGTGGCCTGCCAGTGTCACAAATAAAGTATAAAAATATGTTCATCTGACCGTAATCAAATGCTTAAACCCCTGAGCTTCCGGGGGCTCTGCCCCCTGGACCCCACTGGATGCTAATCTGACGGTAATGTAATGCTTTAAACCCATGGGCTTCTGGGGGCTCCGCCCGCTGGACCTCACGTCAATCAGTATCCTGCCAGTGTCACAAATAAGGTATAAAAATATGTTCATCTGACCGTAATCAAATGCCTGAAACCCCTGAAATTCAGGGGTTTCCGCACCCTCGACTCCACCAGGGGCCCTGAGGCGCGCCCCTGAATGCTTATCTGACCGTAATTTGCCTTCAACCCATGAGTTTCCGGGGGCGGACAAGGTATCAAAAGATGTTCATCTGACCGCAGGCACGTAGCCAGGGGGGGGGGGGGGGGGGGGGCAGTGGGGCGCCCCTCCAAAAAAAAAGCCAAAAAAAGAGAGGAGAGAAAAGGAAGAGGACGTATGAAGAAAAAGGAGCAGACAAAAAACATTTTTGAAATTCAGACAAGAATTAAGAGTCGAGAACGGTACAACGAATCGTCTTCTTTCTCTAATGATTTAATGAAATGTAAAAGCTTCCGCGCTTCGTCGCGCAGGAGGTGGGGTAACTGAATTTAGACAAGGATTAAGAGTCGGGAACGGTACAACAAATCGTCTTCTTTCTCTAATGATTTAATAAAACGTAAAAGCTTTCGCGCTTCGCGCGCGCGGATGGGGGGAGAACTGAATTCAGATGAGGATTAAGAGTCGAATGCGGTACAAGGAATCGTCTTCTTTTTCTAATGATTTAATGAAACGTACAAGCTTCCGCGCTTCGCGCGGGAGGGGGAGGGGAAAACTGAATTCAGACGAGGGTGAGGGTCGAGAACGGTGTATCGAATCGTCTTCTTTCTCTAATGATTTAATGAAATGTAAAAGCTTCTGTGCTTCACGCGCGCGGATTGGGGCGGGGGGAACTGAATCCAGACGAGAATTAAGAGTCGAGAACGGTAGGCTACAACGAATCGTTTTCTTTCTCTAATGATTTAATGTATTGAAAAAGCTTCCCCGCTTCGCGCGCGCGGGTGGGAGGGGGGGGGGGGGGAAAACTGAATTCAGACGAGGATTAAGAGTCGAGAACGGGACAACGAATCGTCTTCTTTCTCTAATGATTTAATGAAACGTACAAGCTTCCGAGCTTTGCGTGGGAGGGGAGGGGGATGAATTTAGACGAGGATTAAGAGAAAAAAAGGTACAACGAATCCTCTTCTTTCTCTAATGATGTAATGAAACGTAAAAGCTTCCGCGCTTCGCGCGGAAGGAGGGAAACTGTATTCAGACGAGCAGGCACGTACGCAGGAGGGGGGGGGGGGGGGGGTTTGGGGCGTTGAACCCCCCCCTTCGGTTTTTTTTTATGTCTGTATTTTGGAGCAACACCCCCCTTTTTTTGTGATGTTTTTTTTAATTTTTTTAAATGAAACACACACACAAAAAAAAAATTATGCCAATGGCTGATCTAAAAAAGGTGACCTCACCCCCCCCCCCCACCCCCAACGCTAACAAAATGTCAAATTTTCAAATTTCGAGACCCCCCCCCAAAAAAAGTGTCCTCTTATCCCCCCCCCCCCCCCCCCCCCCCCCCCCGCTTATTCAGTGGCTGGCTGAGTCGTTGCGATTTGTGGCCCCCCCCCTAAGAAATCCTGGATCCGCCCCTGGGCGCACATATTCCCCCCACCTTGAAAACAACGGCGTGAGGTGATTCGACGCGCACTTTCCACGTTGGCCTTAGTGCCCCTTAGGATAGATTTGTGCCCCTTTCAGTGGATTTGTGCCCTCTCAAAAAAGTGGCCTTGACCCAAATTTGATGTAATTCGAGGCCTGTATTATCTCTGCATTGTGCTTGTTAAAAGTGATAAAGATACATCAATGAACCAGATTCACATCCAAATTATATGTTCAGAACTATACGTAAGTAATATCTGACAAATAAAATCTATAGAAATTTGAAAAATGTAACAGAGTATACATAAAGAAAAGAAGAAAACGTGTCCTCCCAACTGCATGTTAAGCAATGGAACATAGTTCCCTGAATGTGACTTCTAGTCAGTTTTACTTTTAATACTAGCTTATATTTTTTTAAGCCACGATATTGATGTCCTGCATAATAATCACTTCAGAACTATCTTAGGCTAGCAAATATAATAAGCCCATGACCTTTGACCTTTAACCTCATTACCTCAAATTCTAATCAGTTCATTGGCTCAGCAAGAAACATACATGTCCTGCATTGATGATAATCTGTCCATCGGTTCTTGAGAAAACGCGATCACAAGCTATTTTTGCATATATTTTCGCTCATCTTACCTCACTCTCAAGATGCCCAGTACTCATCTCAAGGGATATGGAGACCGGGCAGTTTCCTCTATTGCTCCTCGCCTGAGGAATTCCCTCCCAACATCTATTCTCGAAATTGACAACCTTGATCACTTCAAAGCTTCACTCAAAACTCGCATCTTTCTGCAGACATTTAAATGCTAACTTTTTTGGAGGAGCTCGCGCATTTGAATGTTTTTTTTTAACAGATATATGGCACCATACAAATGCTATGAATCATCATCATATATAATGAGCACTTTGACCTTTGACCTCAAAATCTAATCAATTCATTTGCTCTGCAAGATACATACATGACCCAAGTTTGGCAGGAATCCATCAATCGCTTTTGAGATAACACGATCACAAGCTATTTTTGCATACATAATGAGCACTGTGACCTTTGACATTGTGACCCCAAACTCCAATCAATTTATTGGCTCTGCAAGATACAAAGATAACGCGATCACGAGAACAGGACGGACTGACAACCCAAAAAACATAAAAGGGCTATAGTCCAATGCATCTTACCTTATCAATTTTCGAAGTACTTTGATGCTTGGGTTCCATTTTAAAATAAGTGGGAGACTGCAAAAAAACAGACAAATCATTTATGTCAATGTTTATTTTCTATCAAAGTCCTATCGAAAGAAAAAGGATAGAGGGAGAGAAAAGGGAATAAAGAGAAAGAAATAGGGGAGAAAGAGATGAAGAGAGAGGAGAAAGATATGAAGAGAGAGATAGAGAGAGAGGGAGAGAGAGATGGAAGGAGTACCGGTAACTGAAATATATGGGAGGAGAGATATCTTTTATAATGCTTTTGTTGAAATTCCTGTCTATCATCATGCACACAATTTTGTGGGTGCATTATCTTCTATAATAATTTTCAATTCATGACAGAGACAATGTTAATCCAATCTTAGATTTTAAAGGTAATCCCCTTCAAGTGCATATAGAAGCATCTCAAATCATGCCACACCTCATGTTTATGTTACCACGAAAGTGGTGAATACAGGGTTCGTACACTTACACATTTTTAAAATTCCATGACTTTCCATGACTTTCCAGAGCAGGATAATGTAAATTTCCATGACCATTTTCAATGATGAACATGTCTTAATTTAAAGCGTACAACTATATATCATCGCAATACTAGGAAGCAAATCACAAAACTATATAAGGCGCACCCCTATTTCGAAGATTCTCCCCCCCCCCCTCCCCTCGAAAAAAAAAAAAAAAAAAAATCTGAAAAAAAAATCTGGATTTCTTTTTTTGTCATCTTTAGTTTGAAAAGAACATGTTACTAGACCAAGGTCTAACTTAGTTCACAAGCACTTCAACTGTGCCTCGTATAATGAGAGTGAAAGTATTTTTTGAACACTGAAATAAGACGTGATCTGATCTGGTTAACAACAAGCCACCAAAAACAAAGCCAACATTGGTCTTTTTGTAAACATCAGATCGGCTCTTATTTCAGTGACAGCTAGTGTTCGAAAATACTTTCATTTTATTACGAGGCACAGTTGAAGTGCTTCTGAACTAAGTTAGACCCAATAACAATGTTGTTTTTAAAACTAAAGATGACAGAATTTTTTCCTCCGAGTACAAACAGAAATGTGGACAGGCTAGTTTTTGCGTGGTGATTCGTTATCCCCTGTGTAAGTGAGCTGCATCATACAGGTGAGTGAGCTGAAGACACGGCAGAGCTTCGGCCGGCAAAGTGCCTTGTGACAGGGCATAATTTATCGAGACTGAAAAAAAAAACTAACAAAAAAACTCTCTTCCTTTCAAATTAGGAACGTAGTTTAACTTCAAATAGGAGATCCTATTCTTTATTTGCATTATGTAATTAATGTTCAGACACAGAGATTTTTGAAAACCACTAAAAAGTAGCATTTGAGGACTCAAATATCCTGTACCTGACTATATAAGGCGCACCCCCGACTTTCGATATTTTGCTGACGGAAAAAAGTGTGCCTTAATTGCGGACCTTGGGGAAAGCAGCAACCACGAGGCTAGGCTAGCTAACTGGCTGTATGCTCGCGCTCGCACAATGGACGCCAAATGTGGAATCAAACCGCAATATTTTTTATCCTGCTGTCTACCAGCCAGGATTCAAGACAGTTACAACAGGGTTTGTCACCTCCCTGGTTACAATAAGTCCCAGGTCAACATGCTTAGTTTAGACCACTCCCTAAGACGAAACCAGCCGGGTTTTATATACTGGGCTAGGCATTCACCACTTCTCAAAATACAGAAGTCCACTCCCTGTCAGAGCATCCATCCCACATGCTTTACTATTGTATTGGTCCGTTTGTCTGTCAATTAAAAACAAGCGTGGAATGCAGCGCCCATTCTATACATGAACCCAAGATTTGCATATATTTTGTTATGTGCTGGTTGCCTGGTAACCGATAACAAACCCTGTTCAGAGAAACCACATGTAATATTACACCACGCTGGGCGGCAACTGTCTGGCATGCATGCACTAATCCTTGCCGTTTGTAAACACAATAGTTAAAAATACTGCTTGGATTTTGATAGGGAATATGAATATCTTTGCCTTTTAAAAATAATTCTACGGCACGACATGCTTTGGGGGAACTGAGAATGAGTGAAAGTCGATAGTGAAAGAGATAAAGAGATGTGAATGAATGTTGGGGTGGGATCGAGAAACAAAATGAAAGAAACTTGAGAAAGAAAAGAAAACATGCGAAAACTACTTTTCAAAGGTAAATAATTTTGCATTATTTTTAAGAAAGAGATCAAAACGTGAATTTGCCTACACACAGGTCAACAAACTTCATAATTTGTGATTCTGCAGTACTGTGCTAGCGGTCACTGACAAGTTTAATTTATGCTGGCTTCACTCCCCGCCCACTCACAAGGAAAGTTTTTGATTGGTCTGATCAGTCACATCACTTGCTTACTGTAAGGAGAAACACACACACAAACAAATGCACACTCTCGATCTCACAGCTCAGCACAATAGGAGGACATACTGTGTATGATCGAATCTCTTTGGTGCTAGTGGTCACTGACAAGTTTAATTTATGCTGGCTTCACTCTCCGCCCACTCACAAGGAAGTTTCTGATTGGTCTGATCAGTCACATACACACAAATACTGTACACACACTCTCTCACAGAGCTCAGTACATTGCATGAATTTGCCTATACACAGGTCAACAAACAGTCATGCACACACAAATTTCTCAAAAAGAACATTAGCATCGTACTACACTGCATTGTGATGGGCTAGCTATTATATGAACCACAAATTTTACAAAATGTGTTTTTCCTTTGTTCACAAGACAAATTAAATGCCATTTTAACAAACATCTTGAAGAAAAAAAGATTTTCCCTGACTTTCCAGAAGAAATGGACGAATTCCCTGACTTTCCCTGACTTTTTGCTTCTGGAAAAAACATTTTTAAATTCCCTGACTTTCCAGAAATTCCCTGACCCGTACGAACCCTGTGAATAAATTCAATTTAATACGATTCAATTCAATTCTCAAGTTCAAAACAAGTATTTTTTCACACAGATATCAACAAAATATTTCTTCAAAAAGACTTACTACTTGTTGTTTACACTGGCGAAAACGACACTTTTGACGCAATTTGGAAGGCCCTCCATATTTTTTCATATCCTGTGTTTAATAATAATCAAAGACTTTCATTAACAAACAGGATCTTTCTATAATGATTAATTTTTGTGTGTGTGTGTGTGTGTGTGTGTGTGTGTTTAGAAAAAAATAATGTTAATTGTACAGCTACAAATGCATTTTCATTTCATGAATAATTGTAAAAAGTACATCAATTTATGGAATACCATGAAAAGTATTATTACGGTATCTCAATATTCTACATGAAGGCGGTGGTGTAAGGATTAGGCAAAAGCGACAAATACAAACTGGATTTAGCTCATGCTGCAATCAATCAGGTCAGTCAGATATCCCATGACTTTTACAATCCGATGGCCTGTCTGATTATCAAGATATTTATGATTGGAAATCAAAATAAAACCGATCACTCAAAGATTTTTACTTTTTTGAGGCACTTGATGATCATTTTGAAGCGCAATTTTGTTAGGGCTTCAATATTACACCATGTCACAGACACTGATAACACATAGGGCCATGCATCTCAGATTTAACTTTGTTAAACGCTGCCTTTAACTGTTAACCTAATTTTTATCTATTTTTTACACTCTAGCAGTAGCTGTAAACAAATTATTTTCATAGGTATTGGCACATTAATTAAGTTCTGATTACTTTATAGTTTGCAATTAAAAAAGGAAATCTTGAAACACTATGATACTTTCCTAAAATGAAACATCCCAAAAGTTTATCAAAAGAAAGATAGGTGGCATCAATTGCATTGAACTCTGCTGTAATTATACAGGTTATGATAATATCTTTAATCAATGATATATTCACACCACAGTACATGTTGAAAACAGACCCTTTTTTTTCTTCTTTGCTTAACATTCACAATTTTGAAAAACTTTGAGAGATGGTTTATTCTCTTAATAATAATAATAGACATTTCTATAGCGCTGTCTATCTAAAAATTCTATTCCGAGGTGCATTTATTATAACCCCGGCTTTAGCCTAGCTGCCATTACAGCGCTCCAGCATTTCAAGGGAGTTAATTCCTGCCAGGTACCCATTTACATCACCAGGGTAGAGTGTGGCAAATGTACGAGATCAATGTCTTGCCAAAGGATGTTAGTGCCGCGACGGGACTTGAACAGCGGACCTTGTGATCGACAGTCCGGCGACGTATCCACTCGACCATGACACCTCTTACATTCTAGGACAAATTAATGAATGATGCAACTTCTTGTCACAGCCATGTCACTATGTTATTAGGGACTTCTTATAATTTACATGTAGTAGGGCAAGTATTGCAAATTTACAGATAGATAATAAGAAATGAACTAGTAGGAGACCAGCCTGTAGGTCCCGTGACCAATCTCTGGGAACAAAGGTTTGAAAGTGTTTTTGTGTTCCCTGATGAATACCGAACAATTTTGACTTGGGCTGCCCCCTCGAAAATCCAAGGCATTTTCGTGAGGGGTCAACGAAGGTCACACAGGGATAGAAATTCAAATAGTTCCAATCGTGTCAATATGCATATCAAATTACTCGTCTGGTCATGAGGATTCCAAACCTCCGACCTTAAATGAGGGCGCTATGGTCAAAAACGTTGAAAGGTCAACACACTTTTGACTGGTGGTCAAATTCACCAACACAGTGAACCTTATCAAATTGCATATCAAATTACCGTATTTGCCGGCGATAAGGCCGCAGCGCCGCATAGGCCGCACCCCCGATTTTGACATTTAAAAAAAAATAATAATAATACGGTACTCGTCTGGTCATAAGGATTCCAAAAATGTATAGTTTGTTTTACCTCCGACCTTAAATGAGGGCGCTATGGTAAAAAAGGTCAATGCACTTTAGAAATTCACCAACACAGTTAACATTGTCCGATTCTAATGATTTTAGGGTCTAATAATATGTTTTCTGACATGGCAAATTCAACTATACAACTCTCATAAGTAAAAGTGCTTACCTTGACCATGTACATTAAAAATGGCTGCCGTTTCAGTGACAAACATCTGACAACTTCTTATCCATGGGTTTGGGGGAAATTTCAAGGTTATGGCAACCACTTTTGATTTTAAAAGTTGCTTAGTTGAACTTTTTCTGTCAGTAAACATATTATTAGACACTAAAATCATTAGAATCAGACGATGTTAACTGTGTTGGTGAATTTCTAAAGTGCATTGATCTTTTTGACCATAGCGCCCTCATTTAAGGTCGGAGGTGTAACAACCTATACATTTTTGGAATCCTTATGACCAGACGAGTAATTTGATATGCAATTTCATAAGGGTTCACTGTGTTGGTGAATTTAACCACCAGTGAAAAGTGTGTTGACCTTTCAACGTTTTTGACCATAGCGCCCTCATTGAAGGTCGGAGGTATAGCAAACTATACATTTTTGGAATCCTCATGACCAGACGAGGAATTTGATATGCATATTGACACGATTGGAACTATTTGAATTTCTATCCCTGTGTGACCTTTGTTGACCCCTCACGAAAATGCCTGGGATTTTCAAGGGGGCAGCCCAAGTCAAATTTGTTCGGTATTCATCAGGGAACACAAAAACACTTTCAAACCTTTGTTCCCAGAGATTGGTCACAGGACCTACAGGCTGGTCTCCTACTAAACAAGGAGACTGTGGAGACAGACATAAAGTTTTGACTTACTATGCAATATATACATTCTTCACAGTCATACAGTATTGTGCATGGTTTACACCGACCACATTTTGTTTTACGCTGAAGGGAGAGAGAAAAAAAATGATCAAATTCATTTAGAATGTTCTCTGGACTGTAATAGAGAATTCCACAATAATCAAGATAAGCAAAACATCTATTCAAACATTTACTTTTTAATGGAGAAGAAATGTTGAATTTGTTATAATAAATACGACATCCTTCTCAAAGTATGTGACATAACTGTACTAAGAAGAGAACATGAATAATAATAATAATAAGGATAATAGTTCAGTTCTTGTATAGCGCATAATACGTTATGAAATAACGTCTCTGTGCGCTTCCAAAGAGCTTTGAAAATTAGTACCCTAGCTTTAGCTCTGGCAGCCGTTAACAGCGCACAGTTTATTTTAAGGAATTTTTCCTACCAGTCACCCTTTCAACACCCAGTATTCTTTCAACCGTTCGGGAATTCGACTAAACGTCCCACGCACAAACCGAGCACGCTTCCGCCAATCCTTCGTACCAAACTCTATTAACATGTTCAACCAATTCGTAAAGAGATAATAAACGATAGCATTTCAGTTACCCACTATTAGTATACATACATGTATATATGATTTTAATATGACGACAATGATATAACTGTAGTTATCTATCTACTGTGACGAACAATGATGACGTTGATAATAATAATAATAGCAATAATGATCATAATTATTTGAATTTAAAGCTTAATACATCAACGATGATTAGATTGAAAAGCCTGTTCAGTGGAGAGATATTTTTAATCACCTAATCAGAAAGGAAGTTTAACACTTTTGGATAGCGTAAAAATTATTTCTGAGAAATGACGAGATTTGTTCTGTTCTGAAATTGTTTTGCATGTTTCATATTATTGTACTCTGTTTCTTGTATTATTGTAATACTGGTGGGACGCATATTTCCACATTGTGGACGAATAAATCAATATATATCTATCTATCTACCTGGGTTGAGTGTGGCAAATGTAGATCAATGCCTTGTACATGTTTTTTGTATAATTAAGATTTTATAAGGTGGGCCTCAGAAAATTTCTAATAACCAAAGTGGGCCTCCAGTTAAACTATATGGAACTTCGACTGCGCGCAGTCGAAAATGATGCCTCCGTCATAGAGCAATTTTACAAACCAAAACAGAAGAAATTTTCCAAATTCAAGTTCGATTGTAATCCATTAACAGGTTCTCAGAATATCGTGATTACAAGCTATTTCTCATATACATATATGACACTTTAATCTTTGACCTCATGTCCCCCAAATCTACTCAGTTCATTGGCTCTGCAAGATACATACATATACATGTCTTGAGTTTGATGGTAATCCATCCATCGGTTCTAATGATATTACGATCACAAGCTATTTTTGCATATATAATGAGCCTAATGACCTTGTGACCCCAAAATCTAATCAATTAATTGGCTCTGCAAAATACATACATGACCTAAGTTTGGCAGGAATCCATGAATCAGTTCTTGTAATAACGCGATCACAAGCTATTTTTGCATACATAATGAGCCCTGTGACCTTTGACCTCGTAACCCCAAAATCTAATCAATTCATTGGCTCTGCAAGATACATACATGTCCTAAGTAGGGCAGGAATCCATCAATCAGTTCTTGAGATAACGCGATCACGAGCTATTTTTGCATACATAATGAGCCTTGTGATCTTTGACCTCATGACCCCAAAATCTAATCAATTCATTGGCTCTGCAAGTTACATACATGACCAAAGTTTGGTAGGAATCCATCAGTCGGTTCTTGAGATAACGCGATCGCGAGAACGGGACGTACGGACGGACGGACAACCCCAAAAAACATAATGCCTCCGGCTACTTCGTAACGGAGGCATAGAAAAGGTTGAGAAGCACTTCTGTGGGCCAATCCGATTTTAACATGCAATTTACTTTATGTTAAGTTTTGTTATTTGTTATTTGGTATAATAATGAATGCATGTTGGTAAAGAAATAATGGTGAAAGTGATTGTAAGAAATATTGCATAACATAGGGCCACATCTCAAACAAATATTCAAATATCTATTGGAAAGCATACTACAGGTTTGAATAGAAGACTTTATACTTTTTGCAAAAAAAACTTTAATATCTCACCGGTTTACTATGTATCTTTTTCTTCTCCTTTGCTTTCAAGCTCATTGTCATTTTGTTGAAGACCAATTTGTCGTTCAGTTTCTGAGGGGGAAGAAAACATTTAAAAACAGGGATGGTTTTCTGAGATTTATATTATCCTAGATACGGGTAAACTCCCCGATATTATCTCAGTACGATAAAATACTATTAAAATCTTTCCTAAATTGGTATACCGAGTAGCAAGATTTTATCTCAGTATTACAGACCCTCTTGAGATGCGGTAACCAATAAGAAATGTTGTTAGATTACACTCTTCTCATGATCAGCCAATAGAATCACTCTCGTCGTGATCAGCCAATAGAATCTCTCTCGTCATGATCAGCTAATAGAGTCACTCTCGTCGTGATCAGCCAATAGAATTACTCTCGTCATGATCAGCCAATAGAATCACTCTCGTCATGATCAGCCAATAGAATTACTCTCGTCATGATCAGCCAATAGAATCACTCTCGTCGTGATCAGCCAATAGAATCACTCTCGTCATGATCAGCCAATAGAATCACTCTCGTCGTGATCAGCCAATAGAATCACTCTCGTCATGATCAGCCAATAGAATCACTCTCGTCATGATCAGCCAATAGAATCACTCTCGTCATGATCAGCCAATAGAATCACTCTAGTCATGATCAGCCAATAGAATCACTCTCGTCATGATCAGCCAATATAATCACTCTCTGCCCGTCTCTAGGGCAAAAGAGTGGAATGCGTTATTTTTACATTTTTCACATCGCCTACCTCAAAGGGAAAGCAAGCTTTTGCTTGAAGAATGAATGAATTAAATTCAGAGACTTTTGAACACTATTACAAGTGTACTGTTAGTCAGCAAAAGTCTTAAAATAGAATTCCTACAAGATTGTTGCTTGAGAAATGTAGTCAATACTCAGTATTTCTCCTTTATTTTTATCACATGATTAGCAGGATACTTGTCCAGAAAATGTGGCACATATTGTGCATCCAAGAGATAAGATAGCTTACCCTATTTTAAATTATATTCCAACTTTCCTTGAGCATTTGACTGTCAAGTGGATTTGGCGCCTTATAAATCTTTTGTATTATTATTATTATTATTAAGATGGGCATTAAAACTACTACACTTATCATGCATGTAACTGCAATGGGCATGTAAGAAGTAAGAGATTGAGCTAAAATGAAAGATAAACTCTGAGATAAAAAGCGGTCTCAGAATACCAATTACATTTTGGGATAAAATAATGATTGATGAATGTCTACTGTGATCAGTCTAAGAATATTTCATTAGATGTCTTCACATATTTTCTTCTCTCTTGGAAAATCCTACCTTTGGCTGATTTTTTTTCATTGCTGACTCTGCCTTTTCTTCCCAATCTTTGTCCTTCCCTTCTGTTTTTCCCCAAGTCCTTGTTGTTGGTTGAAATGGGTTTTCATGGAAAAGCTGGAGCTCATGAGAGATTGATCAGAGAAGAGCGATAATAAATACATAAATAACTGTAATGGGCATGCAAGAAGGAAGAGATTGAGCTTAAAATGAAAGATAAACTCTGAGATAAAAAGTGGTCTCAGAATACCAGTTCCATTTTAAAGATAAAATAATGATTGATGAATGTCTACTGTAATCACTTTAAGAATATTTCATAAGATTTCTTCACATTTTTTTCTTTCTCCCTCTTCCTCTGCTCATCAATATCTGTCATAAGTGTATATAGGCACCTAACATGAATTAGCCAAGGTTACACCTGTTCACATGTTATTAAAAAGCTGTTTGTGCTTGTTTTAAAGGGATCGTTTAACAATGTTAAATCTGAGAAGCATGGCCATACGTGTTATCAGTGTCTGTGATATGGTGAAATATTGAAGCCCTAAAAAAAATTGCGCTTCAAAAATGATCATGAAGTGCCTCAAAACAGTAAAATTCTTTGAGTGACTGGATTTACCATACTCATTTTCCCCAATAGACTGTAGTGTTATAAAAAGCGTAAGGAAAACACAAAATTTTATTTCGATTTCTAGTCATAAATATCTTGATAATTAGACAGACGATCGGCTTGTAAAAGTCATGGGGTTCCTGACTGACCAAAAGGTTTATAATTATCATTGCAGCATAAGCTAAATCAAGGATTTTGTTTCAAAATCTGAGACAAAGATACCCAATCCCTTTAACTAATTAGGACCAAACCTGGATGAAGTCTTGCAATATATAGATATATAGTATCTTGTCCTCAGACTTCTCTGACTACATGTGTCATCAAAATGAAATGAACAAAAATTGGAAAATCCTACCTTTGGCTGATTTGTTTTCATTGCTGACTCCGCCTCCTCTTCAACATCTGTGTCCTCCCCTTCTGGTTTATCCCAAGATGTTGTCTTTGTTGGCTGCAATGCGTAGTCATGGTGAAACTGGAGCTCGTGAGATACATATTTCCTCTGAGAGATTGATCAGAAAACAGCGATAATAAATACATTTTGAAATGCAATCTTGGTGCAGATTCAAGCATACCTTAAGCAACTTCTAGAAGATAACTACTTTCAACCATTTAATGAAAATATTAATAATAATACTAATGATGATGGTGGTGGTGACGGTAATAGGATTGTGGTGGTGATGATGGTGATGACAATGATGATGATAATGATGATAATAATAACGACAACAACAACACAATAATAATAATAATATTTAGCTCAATAGCAAAGAGCAGTCGTCTAGAACATGAATTAGAATTGAAAGAAAGTCTGAATTTCTGGCTTGATATCAGGTAGCAAAGCGGTATCAATAACAATAATTTATACGGTGCACATATCAAGGTGCTCAAGGTGCCTACGAAGTACTAATATAATCCTGGGTTTAGTCCAGCTGTCCTAAGGCACTCAAAGCATTCATTTACTATCCCTACATGGAGAACAGCAAAAATAGAACCATGCCTTGCGGCTTGCCAAAGGACATAAGTGCCATGACAGAATTTGAACCACAACATTTGTGATCTACAGTCTGATGACCTTTCCACTAGACCATGGCCAGGCATGACACCTCTACTAATTGCAAAAATAGCTTAATGGTAAAAAGCAGTCAGCTTGAAAGAAGAAAATCTTCAATCCTGGTCTGATATCAGGTAGTACAGCAATACACTCATGACTCGAGTGATTTATCCCTATTTCACCTCTTTTCTTCTATAAAGCCTTTAAAAATGTAGTTCCCTTTGCCACTTATTGACATTAATTTAACCGTCTCCACTCTTAACACATCGAAAGAAAGACAAAAACAAAAGCTCACAAGACTTACAAGATAAAGTTGAGTTCTGGTCATGTGATTGCATTGTGAAAGAAACAGTGTGGAATCTATCAGAAAAGGTTGATCATCTAGTATATAAGTATTTGTGTGTATTGCAAGGTTCTGGAATCATCAAAATGATAAGAAATTTGGCCAAATCTTGGCAAAGTTACAAGCACTATACACAGAATGATGTATATGGGACTACACGAGCACATGGCGAAAAAAACCTACCCCCCGATTTTTACGATGTTTCATGTCATATTTAGAATATAAAGGCATTTGAAGAGCCATGCTTTTCAGGGAACATGTTTAATCTGATGTTTTTCCACCCTTGCATAATAACAATGATAACGCTCACAAATTATTTTTTACCTCTTCCCAGAACTCAACCTTCTCTTTAAAGCAAAGGGTATGCAAAGAGAGGGGGGGGGGGGGGGGGGTTCTCCCCCCCCCCCCATTCAATGTGTACTTACCAATTCTGGATTTGGGATCTTGGATGTATCATATAATATGGTTTGGGCGGGAGCTATGTATTTCCTCTTCTATAAGGAAAAGCACAGAAATGACGTCATAAATTCAGGAATTATCTATTTCATGTAGGGTCTGAGAGAGACGTAACTTTTTATGACAAAAATCCCCTCTGCTTGAAAGAAAACAAGCTTTTGAAACCCTGAGAAAGGAAAGAACATAAAAAGGATAATAGCCTGGTGCATTTCAAATAAAAATAATCTCTAAATACAATACATGCCTTTCCTCCATATTGTGTATAGGAAGAAAAAAAAAAAAACACCCACAGCCACGCTATATTTTGAGGAGGCGCGATAGCTCAGTTGGTAGAGCAGTGGTCTTATATTCCAACGACCCTGGTTCAAAACCAAAAGCCTTTTGCATTAGTCCTCATCACCAGGTCCCTCGGAGAGGACCTAAAGCAGTCGGTCCTCTGGTTGCTTACTAACAAGCATTTATGCTTTCTTAGCAGTCAGGTAAATAACCACCACACACTCATATAAAGACTTGCAACTTATTTGAGCTGATAGCAACTGAACTTGGTTTTAATATAAACTGGGACTGTAGTTTGCAATGAATTGAGGACTTGCAATTAATTTAGATCAATCACAACTATTTTAGACAGTGTCCAAAACTTTAACCAGTCTATTAAGAAAATTTGAATTAAAAAACTGATGCAAAATATCTAAGTAAAATATCCAGGATGGTTACACTTGGAACAATACATGCACACTTATATTTTAGTGACAGTGGCAAAGACTGTGTTTTGGAAACCAGTCTTTATTGGCTACAAACTTATTTCTTCACAATGGGATTGAGGGTTGCAAAGTTATTTGTGACAAGAAAGTCTTGCAGGTAGACTGTAGCATATGATCGTAAATGACCTTTGACATTAGCATGTGACCCTTGAAAACATCATAGCGTAGAAGGTCACGTTGCGCATTATTATGAATGTGCTTGCCAATATATGACTTTATAAAGTATAATCCAATATACAATGATTGAAAATCTATCCACTCTAAATCTTAAATTTCCTAGACAAGGTTAGAATCATACCTCATTTTCTGTCTGCTTCTGTTTCTTCTTTTTGTCTTCCTGGCGTCCCTTCATTAGTTTCTTGATTCTCTGTCCTATATCTTTTCCTTTCTTCAGTCTCTTTATTGTGGGACAAACCTGGGTTAATAGTCATGTTGATTCATTATAAGATATGGCTGATTAAAACAAACAAAAAATCCCTTTCATAACAAAGCTAGGATTTCACACACTGGAATTAATGTTGTTTGGTTTGATTCTTGCTTATCGTCAAAATTGTAACAGAAGCATGAAGTCACACTGTCTATATGAAGTTGATGTCTGCATATCAATTTATGGCATGGCATCGGATAAAACTAATCCCAATTAAGCCCCTGGCCATGTCAAGGTTAGGCATTCCCCAGCTACATTGGGCCTTGTGACAACATACATGTACATGTAGTACATATACTGAAGTCTTATTTCTACGACTACAGGGAACTATATCACTGTGACCCTTATGTCTCTCCTACCAGGAAACTTGAATGGGGATGTGGAGGCAAACCACTAAACCGGGTTTCCCCTTTACTCTTATACAAATAGTGCTGTTGGTTCTTAACATGCAAAGGTGGTATCTCTCCATTTAACATTGTATCCAAAGGACGGGGTGTTTCCCGGTCGAAGATTATATTTTACTCAGTCCCGTCAAGATCTACTTATGCGAGGTTATCAATTATTCCTATGGTACAGGGAGACAGAAATAATTCACAATCATCCATGGCGTCTGAACACCAAACATGCAACGAATTAACATATAAAACACTTTTAATATGACGAAATTTCCATTTTTCTTTTGCACCGTGCTCATATCACCTTCTCATATGGTTCCCATTTGTTAATTACCTGTAATGGTACCTTTATGGTGTCCGGACACACTCTTCGGCTACATTTTTGTTTCTGTCTACCAAGTCCTCCAAACTTTATCTTGTCCTGAAGGGAAAAAAGAGAACCAAAAATAACTCAAATCTGAAAAGGATTGTGGCTCACAATTAATATCACTATCATCTATCTATATTCTGCTTATCCTTACTAACAGTGGCCCAAAAAGAAAAATTGGCAATATAAATATGATAGATAGAGGTACAATGTACCTTCCCCCCCCCCCAAAAAAAAAAAAAAAATAATAATAACACTCTAGGTTTAAGAGTACTGCAGAGCACACAATAAAACAATTGTTTTAGTTTAAGCCTCGGTCACAAATGACATTACGAACTGCTACGAACGCCGTACGAACGATTTTCAGACAATGGAAATTCGGGAAGACAATGGAAAAACGGGGAGATTCGTACAAAATTATTGTTGGTACAAACCTTTGTGACCGTAGCATAACATAACACACACATTTAACCGTCTTACCTTACAGTTCCTGCACCATCCACAATCCTCTTTTCTTCTGCATGCAGTGCATCTTTTACAGGTTATGATCATTCGCTAAAATTGAAGATATAACATACGTATTAGCATACAGCAAAACATATTCTATTTACTAATATTGATACAAATAATGTAACTACAACGGTCAAACTTACTTCAATGAATACCTGAATAGAAATACCATATATATAAAAACAGCTTGTTTTCTTTGGTGTCTCTTATCGATTCATGTATTAGAAGAACTTGTACATAAAGATCATCCGGCTAAAAGTTCTAGATTTTCAGATTTTGCAGGAGGTAATTTGCATGACACTGCAAATGAGTTGAACAGATTCTATGCCCGTTTTGATACTAAAAGTTTTAATGATGAGAAAGCTAGACAATGTACAGAGTTGAGGAATGAAGACTCTCCCCCAATTTGTTGTGAGCTAACAGATGTTGTGAAATATTTCAAGAGAACCAATCCTAGAAAAGCAATGTGTGTGTTAAAGGATATTGATGTTATGCAATTTGCATACCAACCAAAGAAATATGTAAACGATGCTATACTTTCACTTATACATTTTGTCTCACAATGCACTGATAAAGCTGGTTGCTACATTGTATGTACGGATTTCATTCATAGATTTTTCGTCCGCTTTTAACACGATTCAAAACCACATGTTGATTCATAAGCCGAAACAAATGAACATTAGATCTTCTTTAATTTTGTGGATACAAAATTTCTTGTCAAATCGTACACAAAGGGTAAAAGTACAAAATGAGTTGTCGATCTGATCACAGTAAATACTGGGTCGCCACAGGGATGTGTGCTATCGGCACCTTTGTTTATTATTTATACAGATGACTGTTTAGCTACAAAAGATGGCATTAAGCTTGTGAAATGTTCCGATGATACGGCAATAGTGGGTCTCATAAGTAAGGATAAAGTCAATTATCGATACGAGGTGAACAAGTTTGAAGAGTGGTGCAACCAAAATTTTCTTCAACTTTATACTTCCAAAACAAAAGAAATGATTTTTGATTTCAGAACTTCCACACGTTCAATTTTATTGCCTATCACAATAAAAGAATAAAATATAGAAATTGTCGAGACATACAAGTATCTAGGCACCGTAATTGACAACAAATTATCATGGGCTGATCAGTGTAAGTCTGTTCTTTCAAAGGCTCAACAAAAGATGTATTTTTGTAGATAGGACCATTCTTACTTTGTTCTACAAATCCATTATAGAAAATGTTATGTTATTTAGTTGTGTTGTCTGGTACGAGAGGTGTAGAAAGAAAGACTTAAGCAAGCTTCAGAGAATCACCAAACAAGCAGGGAAGATCACGAGTGAAATTCAAAATCTAAATGAGGCATGCAAATCCAAAATAATTCTAGAGGTAAAACAAATTATGAAAAACGAAAATCATCCACTCTTTCCATATTATGTTTTTATGCGTTCTGGTAAACGACTTCGTTCAATTCCTTTCTCGATCCGCAAATACAATCAAAATGCTACCTGAATTTTAAGTTCTTCTTTATTTCTGTAATTTCATTCTTTAACCTTTCCAGGCAATCCCGTTCACTCGAATAGTTTAAAATAATTCACTTATTTTGTTTTATAATAACGTACAAAAATTTCTGTATAACAATATTCTGACGAATTTCTATGTCAAGGTATATGATATATTGTGTATGTAAACTTATTTTTATTCTTTGTACGTTTGTAAAATGTTAGCAAAACAAATTTGCAATATTGGACAATAAATTGAAATTGAATTTTCTCAAGTCCTTTGTCCAAGTATCTCATTATACTCATTATGAATTATTACTGAGGTAAATGTTCAAACCCGGGTTTCGGCGTGATGGTCAGGGACCGGGCTGGGAACCGTTTTGACTCAGACCCAATCTATTTTATTACGTTACAAATCCTTTTGTTCAAAATTGATAATTTATCTATTTATTATGTTATTCATTTGTTTGTTTTGATGTTCGCTCGTTTAAATCATTTATTTATCACTTTCCGAATTTTCTAAAAATAGAAATGTATGCATAAATAAACAATATAAGAATATCAAACATAAACAGGTTCTACTATTTCTACAAAACAATAAGAGACAAATCAATGTTCATATTTTTACCCTCCTCCTTCTTGGCTTCCTTTCTTTTCGACGTTTCTTGATGTTTGGTCCCTCTTCTGCCTCTTCAGATTCCTCGCTTATGTATCCCAACCTAGATTCAGTGCCTGGATTTGTAAGTTTCTCTTTATAGAAAACCGTAAGAGTTGGGTTTTTTTCTAAAAAAACAAAAAAGAATGAAATTTTGATCAACTAACTCTTGCTGTCCACTCAGGCAGGAGGAAAACCCTGTAGTGACCATAATGGCAGAGAAATGAGATATTATGTAAAGAGTTTCTATTTCTGAAGCTAACATTGAAATAAATTTGAATTTGCCAGAGTAAAATCTGCTCCAGCAACCACCAGTATAGAAAGACGACCATTTGTGTTACCCTTGTGGTGGTAGTAAATGAAACCTGTACATGAGGACCACCTGCCTAGAAAGACCTCTTTTTTGCGTCTCATTTGGGCGGTCTTTTCATGTAATGTTTCATTGTGCGTAGTGCATAGTAGAAAGAAATCAATACAGTTCCTGATTAGTTCTGTACAAATTAGTGAGTCTAGGGTGTGTTTAGAGGAATAATAAAGACTTGTATTAAAGGTAAAGACCAGTTTTGGAAACGCCCCCCTCTCAAAAAATGAAATGGAAGCTCTTATTACCAATCATGTGAAAGAATGTTTTGACTCATACATGATGATAATAATTTTGCCGGGGAAACCGCCTACTACTAATTGATATATTTGGTAAATTAGTTTATCTATTGGGACCAAATAGATAATACGCACGTGTCATGCATGTGTGCGTAGTCCCATATACATCTTTCTGTGTACAGTGCTTGTAACTTTACGAAAACTGGGCCAAATTTCTTATCAATTTGATGATTCCAGAACCTTGCAGTACACACCAATACTTATATGCTAGATGATCAACCTTTTCTGATCGATTCCACAACGTTTCTTTCACAATGCAATCGCATGACCAGAACTGGAGTGACTACAAACCTCTGCAGGGTGGGCAGGCATACTTTAGAATGAACTTGGCTGCAAGTGGCTCCACACCTACACATTTCCCATGATACATTTTGGCACAATAGTCACATGATCTAGGAGAGGGGAAATTGTTAAAGTTGCAATCAGACGGACTGGGCAGAGTATATACATTATAGTCATCACTATTATTATTGAGAAATGTACAGATAATACAAATTGGGCATCAAAGGGATCAATGAAAAAGCTCCACAGTTAATCTCAACACCAACCAAATTCCTAAATTCAACAATAGAACTTTTATACCTAACCTTAAACCTAACCTACACTCAATTGCAACCCAAACATGTCGTATTTTCTCGCACAAGTTACAAACTAGATAAATATCCAAGATCATTTGTATAAAGTTGATAGCCCTACCATAGTTTGGATCAGCCAAACTATCAGGGAGAGTGACAATATTGACATTAATCATTTTCATTATTTCATTATACTCTGTAACATATAAATAATATTATATCCTGCATACTAAGAATCTTGCAATCTGATTGGTCTAAACGAGGTCACATGATAAAATATAGATAAGTATTATCTACCTGAGATAGTACTTTTGTAAAGAATTTTTTTGCTGCTACCCCACTTGCCCACCCTTGCCCATTGAATACGCATAGCTAAGTAGGTTACGCGAAATGTCAAAGTCAATGTCAATGTCAAATGAGCGCGCATCAACTGTATTACATGTATGCATGTTGCGCTCTGTAAAATCTAGCTGAAGCTAAACTGTCTGCAGAATCAGTTCTTATTATTATGTAAAATTCACTTTAAATAGACCTTATTGCCGATGTGGGATATAAAACAAATATTAATCGACTACAAGGGTAATTAATGGTGCAAACTATCATTGCAGAGGTGATCTCGGGGCTACTATCATCCCGAGCCGCAATTACTATGGTTATAGCGCCGGTATCCGTCAGGTTCTGACGCTCATGGCACTTTACACATGACATTATGATATTAAAATACACCACACACCTAAGACTTGACCTAAAAGCCATGAAAACTTACATGATAAACTGAGAATAGTCGGTACTCTTGCACAGACAAAAGACAAAAGGGGCATTTCCATCATCTTCAGACGACTCGCTCTCTTCAGACTCGCTCTCTTCCTCGCCCTTGCTCATCTTATCCATCATATTAACCAGAGTAGTAACCTTGGCACGTCTTTCTGGCAAAACCGCATAGCCAGATGGCGAAGGCGACCGAGTCTCTCGTCGTGGTGATTGCACAGGGGATATTGATGGTGAAGATGATGAAGATGAAGAGGAGGAGGAGGAGGAAGAAGATGAGGAGGAGAGGTATAATGAGGATCTATCACCATCATCAACATTGCCATCATAATGATAATCATCCTGCAAAAGAGAAAGGAACAGAAATATCCATTCAGTCCAAGCTGAAATACAAGAAAGAAATGTATAATTCGAAATGGCATCTGGGAACACCCCCTCATTATAAAGCAAAGATTACCATATGGGTCATATGGATTCCCAAACCCTATTCATAATCCTAACCCCAATTTTGTCTAAGTATTATGCAATGTTAACAAAAACTATTCTAGTTCTGTCCAGTAGTGACATAACAATTTAATCTATATCAATATCAATTTGGATAAAATACATAATCAATATCTTGATTGAGCAACATAACACTCGATAACAATCATAACTTTCATTTTTACCTCTGAGCCTGAAGATGCAGACATTACTGTCCACGATTCTGCATCCATGATGAATTCGTTTCCCGCAGAAGTACTCTCTGAATGCTCCATATCCTAGCAACAAAACAAAAGATACTAGTAATATGTATTATTATCTATATAAGGCTTCCAAGTGGTACAATAAATAAGTGTATTCAATATCTTTAGCCCAGTACCCGGATGACTGACCAATATTGTTTTTGTCTTGCTCAGTCATCCAGGAACTTTAACTATCGATATCACACACACACACACACACACACAATCCATATTTACCAAGGAAAGTCAAATTTTTGTTATTTCGCTAGTCAGCCTGATATATAGAGAATAATAATATTATATGGCTTTGTTTTCGTGTGATACAAGAATATATTGCTTTAGTTTGCTATGGAAATATTGGACTCGTCTCGAACTCATTCAATATTGTTAGAGCTCGAGCAAAATATTCTTGTATCACACTCAAAGCCATCCAATATTATATAACTACCGTAGGAAGATAATCTGATCAGATTTTTGGTTATTAGGTCAAACATCATAGATGCACATTTTTTTGAAGTTCTAGATATTAGCCTTGTTATCGCGATATCTCGAGAACCGCTAGAGATACGAGGCTCAAACTTGATGATAGTTTGCATCACTAAAGGAAGATATTTGACAGAGTTTGCGGTAATAGGTCACATTCAATTTCTGAAATTACACGTTTTAGCCTTGCTTTTGCGATATCTCGAGAACCAATAAAGATATGGGGTTCAAACTTGGTGATAGTATGTATCATCGAAAGATAATCTGATTAGATTATTGGTAAGCACCTCATAGGTCAAAAGTTTTATCCTTTCTATCGCAATAACAAGTATTAGAGGTATTAGCCTCAAACATGGTGATAATATGTATCACCATAGGAAGACATTTTTTTTATAGATCTAAGGTAAGTAGGTCAGAAGGTCACAGAAGTCAATTTATGAAATTAAAGTTTTTTTTGCCTTGATATCGCAATATCTAAATATAGTGACAGTATTACTGTTTTCATCATGATACATCACAAATAATTCCATCTATATCCCGCATACTAAGAATCTTGCAATCTGATTGGTCTAAACGAGGTCACATGATCATTGATAGATTAGTACTATCTCCCTGCGATAGGACTTTTGTACAGTAATTTTTTGCTGCTGCCCCACTTGCCCATTGAATAAGCATAGCAAAGTAGGTTACCAGTACGCAAAATGTCAATTTCAATGTCAAATGAGCGCGCATCGACTTTATTACATATTGTATGCATGTTGTGCTTTGTAAAATCTAGCTGAAGCTAAACTGTCTGCAGAATCAGTTCTTTTAATTATGTAAAATTCACTTTAAATAGACCGTATTGCCGATGTGGAATATAAAACAAATATTAACCTCCTTTACTTGGGCAATGGATACACACTATCATCCCGAGCCGCAAGGCGAGGGATAATGGTAGCCCCGAGATCACCGAGGCGATTCATATTAAGTCGATTCAGTTCAGTTCAGTTCAAGTTTTATTTCCACATGTGGTTCATAAAAAACAAGTAAACATACATGTTCAGACATATACAAAATACACAATTAACAAACAATAATATTAAGAGAAACAAATAGCAAACAAAATCTAAAGTCCATAAACAAAGAACAACTAAATACATGTAGATATAAACTAGATGGAATTCGACTGCGCGCAGTCGAAAATGATGCCTCCGTCATAGAGCAATTTTACAAACCAAAACAGAAGACATTTTTCGAATTCAAGTTCAATTGTAATCCATTAACAGGTTTTCAGAATATCGTGATTACAAGCAATTTCTCATATACATATATGACCCTTTGATCTTTGACCTCATGACCCTAAAATCTACTCAGTTCATTGGCTCTGCAAGATGTCCTGAGTTAAATAGTAATCCATCTGTCAGTTCTAATGAGAATGTGTTCACAAGCTATTTTTGCATACATAATGAGCCCATGACCTTTGACCTTTGATCTTATGAACCAAAAATCTACTCAGTTCATTGGCTCTGCAAGTAACATACATGACCTAATTTTGGCAGGAATCCATCAATCGGTTCTTGAGAACGCGATCACGAGCTGTTTGTGCATACATAATGTGCGTTGTGGCCTTTGACCTTTGACCTCGTGACCCCAAAATCTAATCAGTTCATCTGCTCTGCAAGTAACATACATGACCCAAGTTTAGCAGCAATCCATCAATCGGTTCTTGAGATAACGCAATCATGAGCTGTTTTTGCATTCATAATGTGCGCTGTAGCCTTTGACCTTTAACCTCATGACCCCAAAATCTAATCAGTTCTTTGACTCTGCAAGATACATACATGACCAAAGTTTGGCAGGAATCCATCAATCGGTTCTTCAGATAACGCGATCACGAGCTGTTTTTGCATACATAATGAGCCCTGTGACCTTTGACCTCGTAACCCCAAAATCTAATCAGTTCATCGGCTCTGCAAGATACATACATGACCAAAGTTTGGCAGGAATCCATCAATCGGTTCTTCAGATAACGCGATCACGAGAACGGGACGTACGTACGTACGTACAGACGGACGGACGGACAACCCGAAAACATGTGGGGGACCAACAAAGGCCAGGGGCCTGTCGAGGCTAATCCCCAGATATATTAATATTTGCTTACCATTTCCTATACTGAATTTAGGGTGGAGGCATATAGGAGACAGTCGTATTTGTCTTGTACATATTAATGTGATCTATCACCTAGTTTCAGCTTCATATCTCTAGTGGTTCTAGAGATTTTGCGACAAGGATGCTAATAGCCTGAATTTCAGAAGTTGACTTCTGCGACCTTTGACCTACTAATCCAAAATCTTATCAGATCGTCTTTCTATGGTGATACATATAATCATAAAGCTTGAGCCTCATATCTACAGTGGTTCTTGAGATATCGCAATAACGGTAAAGAGGGACTGACGTACGGACAACCCATAAAAACATGCCTCCTGCACTACCTTCATCAACCTTCAAGAATTCATCAACATTTAACACACATATCCAATCTGCTTGACCATATCTGTCAAGTTTCTCTTTGAAGAAAATGACAATGGATTATTTAATCATTCAGATAAGACCACCGCATATTCAGATGTTTGTCCCCTGAACCATCACCTTCTGGGACAAGTACCCCCTAATTGGTTCCATCCTCGGCACGATCATTGTGTCCTTCAGCAAGACATCCACCTATGCCTATAATACTTATATCTATCCAGGTGTTAAATGGGTAACAAGTAAAGACGCAAAGGTCATGGTTTGGTCAACCTCAGCATCTCTAAGGAATGCTCCCATATAAGTCAGTACTCTGTTACATTAAACGGTAGTTTTAAATTCTACATAATCTTGTTGCACTATCCAATATATAATAAGTACATGTATATGATATTTGAAAAACTGTCTTCTGTAAATCTTAAATTTCCTAAAATATGTGAGAATGAAATCATACCTCATTTTCTGTCTGTTTCTCTTTATCTTCTTCGTGGAGTACCTCCATCAATTTCTTGATTCCCTGTCCTATTTCTTCTTCTGTCTCTTGTTCCTTTGATGAAGGACAATCCGGGGTCAAGGCATAGTCATGTTCAGTCATACTCTGCCTCTGTTGATGAAGAAAATTAAAATGAACAGTAAATAATCCCATATAGCCATATGACAAAAAATAAACAAATATTCCACCAAAAGCATTTGTTGAGTGATGATAACATTTATTAAAAATTAGTCTTCTTGAAAACTTGACAAACCAGTAAGTGTGCCAAGTTCAAACTAGATGGACCTTCAACTGTGCACAGTCATTTTACAAACCAAAACAGAATTTTTTTACATTCAAGTTTGATTGTAATCCATTAACAGGTTCTCAGAATAATGTGATTACAAAGCTATTTTCATATACTGTATGACCCTTTGATCTTTGACCTCATGACCCTAAAATCTAATCAGTCCATTGGCTCTGCAAGATGCATACATGTCCTGAGTTTGATAGTAATCCATCCGTCAGTTCTAATGAGAATGCTTTCACAAGCTATTTTTGCATACATAATGAGCCCCATGACCTTTGACCTCATGACCCCAAAATCTAATCAGTTCATTGGCTCTGCAAGATACATACCGGTACAATGATAATGCGATCACAAGCTATTTTTGCAGACATAATGAGCCCCATGACCCCAATATCTAATCACTTCATTGGCTAAGCAAGATACATACCGGTACATGTTTTGAGTTTGATGGTAATCTGTCTATTGGTTCTAATGATAATGTGATCACGAGCTATTTTTGCATACATAATGAGCCATGTGACCTTTGAAATTTGACCTTGTGACCCCAAAATCTAATCAGTTCATTAGCTCTGCAAGATACATCCATAACCCAAGTTCGGAATTGCTAAATGCTAATCATTTTTCTTATAACAGTCAACTTCACTCAATCCCAGCCACAGGCAACATGGAAAACCATATAGTAAACACACATGCAAAATAGAATTACACGACTGTAAATACACTTTTAAGTTTAAACAGAAAGGTAAGAGGGTACCAGAAAAGGAGCTGTTTTGTGCGCCAATACCTAGGCACTTACCATTCATCTACACATAAAAAATGCTTTTTATTTCACTGCACATGGCGTTTTTGCAATGACAACAAATTGTGGACATTGCCTCCATCCTTCTTCTGCCTCTTATGTCACATTGAAAGAGTGCATTTATTGGCTCACATATATAATCATTGAGGCTTGTTTAAAAAAAAAAGACATTAAAATCACCAAGGGAGACTTGTTTGTATTAATCATTGCAGTCTGACCTTCAATATATACTAATTCATTCTGCATAAAGGAAGCGACATGGCAACAATTATCATTGCAGTAATCATTATGGGCAAGGTCTGGCCAGCCAGTTACTGATTATTCATGGACAATTTAAGAAGAAAAGTATGTGAAGGTGAACTGCTGTTGTAAACCTTGACTTACCAATTTGTTGTATGTACGTCTCTTGGATTCCCTTTCCTTCATTTTCTGCTGCCAATTTTCATTCAAATACAATCGGTCCTGCATATTTTAAAGATAGCCAAAATATTGTATTGCAAGCAATGAAACTTTAAAAAGGTAATATAGTCTACTGAATACTGTCATTAGATCTTACTTTACAAAACTTCTTCCTGTTCAACATACAAAGTACAATATTAAATGTATACATAACATGATGAAAATACTTACATTGAAATATCAATAATAAAAACTGGAACAACCAATGCACAAAGCGTTTAGAATTTTGTGTATATCTTTGAAAACGAACACAGAGATTTAATCTGTCATTTAATCGATATGGTTTAATTTCTTAACTTCACTTGAAGATGGACTTTAAAGATAAACTTGAGTTCAAACATAATCAAACGAAACTTACACTGAATGTTCAAACATTACAAATAAATGTCATTTGCCAAACAAGTTTGGTAGAAAATGTAAACTGGCTGAGTAATGAGCATAGAAAGATAAGGAAATCAAGGTAAGTAGGCCTGACACCATTTGTGTAGTCCCATATACATCTTTCTGTGTACAGTGCTTGTTACTTTACCAAGACTGGGCCAAATTTATGATGATTTTGATGACTTCAGACCCTTGCAGTACACACCATACTCTCATGCTACATGATCATTTTTCTCTGATCCATTCCACACATTTTCTTTCACAATGCAATCGCATGACCAGAACTCATCTTTAAATCACAATTTGAAAACATAATTGGTTTGTGATTATCTCCTTTTACTTACACCATCTCTCATTCGCAAACACTGTCTTTTGCGGCATTTCTGACGTTTTTTATTTGGTCCACCATATTGTGGCTTGTCCTACGGAAAGAAAAATCATAAAATGTAAACTGATTCTTTCAAAGCAGACAGTGTATTACTAGTATTATTCTTTAATTAGCCCCCAAACTGTTCTATTACATCTCCTATATGCCTTCGCCCTAAATTTAGTATGGGAAATGTATGAAATTATTTGACATATCACAATGAATACAAAAGCCTATCTCTTGTAGTTCTTGAGATATCGCAATAGCAAGGCTAAAACCTGCAATTTCAGAAATTGACCTCTGTGACCTTTCCTAGTTACTCCCAAAATTTATTCGGATTGTCTTCCTATAGTGATACATACTACCAACATAACTGGAAATGTATATGTTGACCTCTGTGACCTTTAACCTAGTTACTCCAAAATTTAATCAGATTGTCTTCATATGGTGATGCATAATGCATACAGTACTATCATCAAGTTTGAGCCTCATATCTCTAGTGGTTCTAGAGATTTTGCAATAACAAGGCTAATAGCTGGAATTTGTTATAATAGCTGTTGAATTTGTTATATGTAATGTCAAATAATTTTGTAGGTGTAATTATAGGTGCATTAATTGGTTTACTTTCTCATAAATATTTTTTGTCATTTGCTTATCTATTTTGTTATTTATTGTTGTATTAATGTTGTTTATATATTCAAATTTGTTATGTAAAGCGCATAGAGAAATTTACAATTTATTATGCGCTTCATAAATATTCTCTATTATTATTATTATTTCAGAGGCTGAAATGAAAAAGTAAAAATACTTGAAAAAGCAGCTTATGGAATGCACTTCAAGGAAGGGGGAGGTGCGTATTTGTAACAATTTGAACAAAATAAACCCAAAATATAACTTTCATTTGTATAAAAATATATGTGCACGTGTAAATGACAAATCAAAATGAAAATTACTACCGGTAATCAAGTTATAAACATACAAATGGTAAAAACAGTACATACGGTAAACAGATTGAATTGTAGTCTCATTATAAATACAAACAATTCTAAAATTCCAAAATAAAGATGTACTCTTTCAAGCTTAAAGGTAATGCAAAGTTTTGGGAAAATTTAAAAAATTGAATGGATAGTAATTCTTTACAATTTTGACATATTTGGATGCCTGTGTATATGTATTATAAGCGCAAGAAAATTTAGCTTGTAAAACGCTTCTGCTTTTGAAAAAATTGAATAATAAAAAATTTACCGGTGCTCCCAGTAAATTTCAAATATTTCAAATAGCGCCTAAGGCCATTCCATGGTAGCTGCGACCATGAAAAATTCAGAAAATGGGGTCGATTGTATACAAGAAACATTGTTTTAAAGCTAAGGTTAATCAGTCTAGAGAGGGCGCTAAAGAGTTTATTGTTTACAATTTCATCACTTTAGACTTGATTTCAAATGCGACAACAATCATTGAATATTGTAAAATCGCATATGCTCCCAATATGTTCATTTGAATATGTATAATTGTATTTATGTATTCGGGCGTACCCACTACAAGCTATGCTTTTCGGGTTTCGTGCCTTCTTCCTTGTAATACAAGTTCTTTAATTATATTTATGTTCCTACTTATAAATTGTATTGTTTGGAAGAAAATAAAATAAAATTTGAATTGAATTGAATTGAATTGAACCAAATTCATGACCCCACACCAAAACTTTGTATTGCCTTTAAGTGCTTTGTTTGGGGTAGGAATAGAGTGGGGTGGGGGGGGGGGGGGGGGTTATAAGAAGTACATTAGGAATCTTCCCAAAAGAAACATTTTATGCTTACCGGTAACCTTTATGTTAAAATAATGGAATAGTAATCAGGTTGCAACATGAATTAATTGGAACAGTTCCAAAAGCTAGGAGTCAGTATAATTTAAGATTTCGCTACGACAGTATACAACATGAATTAATTGGAACAGTTCCAAAAGCTAGGAGTCAGTATAGTTTAAGATTTCGCTACGACAATATACAACATGAATTAATTGGAACAGTTCCAAAAGCTAGGAGTCAGTATAATTTAAGATTTTGCTACGACAATATACGGCTCCTTCAAAGTAAAAACAATAATATTGCATCAAATTACTCACTATTTACAAAGTTAATTTCTCAGTCTTACCAAGCAAAAATCACACTTCCTACAATCAGTTTTCCTTCGGCACGCTACACATTTGTCTTGTTCACATTTCCTCGAAGATCGCTGGAAATATTGAAAAAAAATACAAAGGAATATTTGCTTATCAGACATCAACTACACGATTTCAATTTTTTTCTTACATAAAGAAATATCTCAGTCCTCTTGATTTTGGTAATTCTTTTAAAATCTGAATTGAACCGAATTGTTTTGAAAAATGAAATCTAAATCATCGTTATTAATGAGTTTTACCCAATTTTTTTACTTGCTGATAATACCCCGGTCGAACCACAATGAGCTTTCTCATAGGAGGACACCTCAGTGTAGCTGTCGACCTGCACCCCCCTAATCAGTTATACTGGAAGGAGAGACCCAAGGATTACAGTAATTAGATACTTCAATAATAATAATAATTTGACGATATCGTTGAGGTCTGTTCTAAGAAAATTGCTGGCTGAGTGACCCAAGTGACATGATAGAATTGCTCTCAATTACATCTGGTAGCGATTTGTTGCTATGGAGAGTATTTGCATCATTCAAGTCTGACCAGCCCTTCAATTATTGCAATTATTTGCTGTGACAGATCATACTTGCAAACACACACAAAATATTACCTCTGTCAACATTTCACAGAGAATTAAATAGTTACAAGCGTTGTTTTTCATATCTCACGCCATTTGATAAATCCATGTCAGCACTCGGGTCATTAATAGTACATGTACTTGGGTTAAATCACTGCTGTGCTTTGAATGCAATTTACGTTTTAGAGCTCTTCTGAATGATTAAACCATCTCTAAAACTATAACAATCAACCAAACTAACTTGTCATATATTCACAAAAGTGCTTCCGACTGTCCGAGATGGCGTTCAAGCGAGGGCACAAAGGAGAATGTGCTTAAACAATATCTCTAATAGTGAAGGCTCTCAATTCTCATATGAGGAGGTAATGGGTTTGGACAAAGTGTTTTACCTAAATTGTGCCTATCAGTCCAGGTGCATTAAATGGGTAACTGGCAACTGTGGGGTAATAATATTTGCAGGGCCCTCAGGAAAATCTGTATTGATACTGATGAGGTTATGCTTGGTAATACAATACTTCATATTCATCATAATTACACAAATTAGCAACATCAGTATATGACTTGTTTGGCATATCCTTGGTAGCTAGTATTTTGATTTATTTACATTGAAATTTCAATTTAAACCAAATCTCTGATCATGATTATATGTTAGATCTTAATTCTTACTTGTTGAACAACTTTTGTTGAAGTTGAAGGAAGCGTCTGGAAACTAGAAGAAGTTGAACTACTGACAGTGACAGGAACTGGTTTGTTCACCACAGATTCTTTCGGTACTGCAAACAACTGTAGTTGAATACAATTTTGAAGGCAAATTAAACACACACAGATATCACTACCAGGTATTCCCAGTACACACATTAGATTTCAAATAAACTAAATATGGTGATTTTGGATGATTTTTTTGTCACCATTCACTGACTCTGACACATACATGTACATATAAACGTTGATGTGGAGAACTAGTCTGAAATCTGTTGATTATTTTTCTTAATAATTTTGAATGCAACATATTTTGTTCCTTTCAGTTTCACATCACATAAACAAGTAATACAATGTTGATATAAGATAATCAAGATAATCAAGTTTATTCCATTCATCATAAAAAACATTTAGATACAATAACATACAAAATCACAAGATGTATAGTCAAAATAAACAAACATTACATATATAGAAAATAATGCCCTCTTTCTTTCTTTTCATATAAAAATGAGATGTTCCTGACATATAGGTCAGTATGGATATTGCACATATTTGAATAAGCAATAATAAAATTAATGTCATGTCATAAATATAGTAGAATTGGACTGAGATTTAGATCTTACTTTACAAAACTTCTTCCTAATAGAGGGGTGATAGTGAGCACTAAAAAAAAATAGGTTTTTGTTTTCCCCTCAACCACGCCCTCCCCCCCCCCCCCCCCCCCCCCTCTAGTAAAAAAAAAAAAAAGGAGGATTCGCGGGGAAAAAAATGGCATCTAACAACATTCCCCCCTTTCCAGTAAGAAAATTGGGGGAAAATAGGGCAAAATAGGGAAGAATAGAGAAAAGAAGGGGGGAATCAGGAAAATCAGGATAAAATAGGTAAGGGGAAAAAAATCTGATAAAAAAAAAAAATTAAAACAATCTGGATTTTTTTTTTTTTTTTAAATTCGGGAAGATAGAAAAAATTGGGAAGAAAAAAAAAATCGGGAATGAAAAAACAAAAAAATCATACCATCAAAATCGGCATCACCCATGACATGACAATTAGCACTACCCATATTGGTGAATTACTCAATAGTTCCAGATTATATTCTTGTTTATGCATACATTGTCATTGGAAAGTTTTTTCCAACTCTTTTCTGTCGTGATATTAAAAATAGGATCAATAAATCACGAATGATATCATATTAGAGAAGAGAAAACAATCTTTCTAATGATGTGCACATTATTTTAAAAATATGTATGGACCATTGAGTACTTTTTCTGATAAACTTGGGTTTCCTTTTTTTTCCAGGAACATCCTGCATAAATGTTTAAAAAACTAAGTACAATATCAAATATATATATAACATGATGAAAATACTTACATGAAATATGAATAATAAACAAGGGAAACGCTCTTGTAAGCATTACATAATTCGATATGATGAAAAATGAGGTTGGGACATTATTTATAGGCAGTGTGGCCTCTAACCAGGCCCCCAAGAATGAAATTCTCTGAATATAATCATTATTTTGAAGTTTACTTTGAAGTGAATATTGACTAAGAATCATCAGAATAATTATGTACTACAATTTTAACCAAGATAAACAAATAACAAAAAAATGGATTTATTAATTCTCATATTAAGTTGTGAAAACATAATCCAAGTCTACTGACCTAAAAATGACCTTTGATCTTGTATTTGTGACCTAGAATTAGTGTCATATGATTTGTGATACTTGATAATCCTTGGGTACAAGTTTCATGGAATTTGAACAAACACTTTGAAATTATGCTAATAGTTCAAAATCTTGATGATGATGCCACAATAAAGTCTAAGTTTTCAGACCTGAGATGACATTTGACCTTGACTTTGTCATATAAAATACCACACACATGGTTGGTGATACTTGACAACCCTTATGTTTAAGTTTCATTACATAAGAACTTATACTTTCAAAATTATATTCAAAATTCAAAAAACTTAAACTTAGGTCAAGTTTTTTATGTTGACGACACCACCACCGTCACCGGAAAAGCGGCGAGACAAAAACAGAACAACCAATGCACAAAGCGTTTAAAAAAAAAGTAATGTTTTTGAAAACTATCAAAGAGCTTTAATCTGTCGTTTAACCGATGTGGTTTAATTTCAATTTAAGATGGACTTTAAATCACAATTTGAAAAAATAATGGGCTGGATCTGTGATTTAGCTCCTTTTACTTACACCATTTTGCAAACACTGTTTATAGCGGCATTTCTGACGGTGTATACTTTGTCCTCCAAAACGTGGCTTATCCTGTGGAAATAAAAATCATAAAATCACAAAAGGTTCACTGATTCCTTCATAGCGGACACACAGTGTTACTAGTATTATCCTTTAATTAGCCACCCAACTGTTCCTTTACAAAACGACAAATGCAACTGCATCTCCTTTTATGCCTCAGACATGAATTAAGTGTAAGAAATGGATGGAATTATTTGCCATATCACAATGAAAACAAAACTCTATCTCTTGTAGTTCTTGAGATATCGCAATAGCAAGGCTATAACCTACACCAATTATACAATTCCAAAACAAAGATGTACTCTTTCAAACTAAGTGCTTTGTTTGGGATTGGAGAGGAGTGGGGTGGGGAGTAATAAAAACAGTTTTTCTTTCTCAAAATTTCAAAATATAAGAAGTACATTAGGAATCTTCCCAAAAGAGACATTTTATGCTTACCTGTATGGTTACCTTTATGTTAAAATAATGAAGAAACAGTATTTGTGTTGCAACATGAATTCATTGGAACAGTTCCACAAACTAGGAGTCTGTATAATATAAGATTTCTCAATGACTATATACGGCTCCTTCAAAGTAAAAAATATTGCATCACATTACTCACTATTTACAAAGTTAATTTCTCAGTCTTACCAAGCAAAAGTCACACCTCCCACAATCATTTTGCCTTTGGCACGCTACACATTCTTCACATCTCTTCAAAGATCGCTGGAAATATTGAGAAAAAATACAAAGGAACATTTGCTATCAGACATCAAATACCCAATTTCAATTTTTTTCTTTGATACATATAATTTCATCTTCAATGTTTTGCTTACGGTATATTGTTATTCTTCAAATGATGTATTTTCAAGAGAGGTGCAATAAATGAACTGGAATTTGAATCTGAAAGTTTAAGGTGCACTTACAGCGTGTTACACATGAAATAATGAATTACAAAGAAATATCTCAGTCCTCTTGATTTTGGTAAATTTTTTAGAAAGTGATTTTGCTATCAACTCCCAAGAGTTGAGATGGTGGGTACAAGAAATAAAAAATTGTCCCTTATTTTTCATTTATATGCAAATCATACATATGCAGATTGTATAGGATCTCAAACACCAGAGGGGCGTTTCACAAAACTTGTCATCAATGAGAAATGACAGATTTTGTTACAAGCTACTGAAATCCTTGCTTCTGATTGGTTATCAACAGATTTGACACTGAATTTTGTCATTTGTCATTGAAAAAAGGCTTTGTGATTGTGAAACAGGTCCCAGGTAACAAGTTGATGACCTAAATTCTACTTCCAAATTTTGGGACTAACATCTTGTCTGGCCTCAATAGGCTTTTAGTTTTAATAATACCTTTTTCGGTTGTGGCTGGTCATCAAAATACTTTGTGTCACTATCCTCTGAGCCACTATCCTGAGATGAAGCTTCCTCTTGAGATGAATTGTTCTGGGAGCTCTCTGTTCCTTTTCCATCGTCACTCATCTTCTTCGTCTTTCCAAGTCATGGGTAAACAAAAAACAGACAAAATAAGTTAACAATAAATCAAGTCACATTTAAAGGTACCGGGTAATACAAAGTTTTGGTAAATTTTGAAAATTGGCTGGATAGTGAATCTTTACAATTTTTATATATTTGGATGCCCATGTGGATGTTTTATAAGCACCAGAAAATTTAGCCCCTAAAACACTTCTGCTTCCGAGAAAAATTGAATATCAAAATTTACCGGTGCTCCCGGTAAATTTTGATAAATTTTAAATAGCGCCTACGGCCAAACAATGGTAGCTGCGACCATGAAAATCTCAGAAGATGTAGTTGTGATATATATAATTTCCAAACGGGACTAGCCAATCGGTCGATTTTAGTCAAGAAAAATTATATTATAGCTAAATTGATATCTTGACCTTGAGAGGGAGCTATACAACATGAATAGCTTATTATTTACAATTTTATTACTTTAGACTCGATTTCAACAGCGACAACGATTACTGAATATTGTAGGATCACATATGCTTCCAATATGTTCATTTGAAACAAATTCATGACCCCATACCAAAACTTTGTATTACCTTTAAACTAGGTCGTACATGCTCTGGTGATTTTTGCTCCATGATTTAATGAGATGATGGAGCTCTGGTTAAGATGGATAATAACTTGTGAGCTTTCTCATTCTTTTTATGTAAGTTTTGAAGAATAAAGAGTAGCTACTGTGGTTACGTGAATGTATCGTCAGCAAGACCAGAGTTAATTCCTTTAATTTTTTTATTGTGACCATGAGCTTTCTCATAGGAGGAAACATTAGTGTACATGTAGGGGTCCACCTGCATACCCTGATCAGTTATACTGGAAGGAGAGACCCAAGGATTACCTACAGTTACCGTAATTAACGGTGTATAAACCGCCATCATGTATTTTTTTTTTTTTTTTTTTGCCGACTTTTTTTGCCGGGTCTGTGTTAAAAAACCCAAACGGGAAGGCCTTTCATTTAACTGCGAGGTGCAGCTGAATGTGTACAGTTTTCAACATTCTCATTTTTGATCGACCCTATAGCTTAATTCACACTTTTGTTATTTTGGAAGATGGAATGATTCTTAGAGCAAAGATTGTTTGTCAGTTCCTCTATTTGAATCAACTAATAAAGGCCATTGACCTAAAAATTAACATTGTGACTTTTCATTGGTGATCGAATGGAGATGCGAAGCCCGAGTTGAAAGGTACGAGGTTTGAAGAAATCTTACCTCCGTCACAGGTTGAACCAGCTGGACAGGTGCACGTACCCGATTCACAAATCTCTCCTTTCTGACAATCCGCGTCGTGGGTACAGGTGCCTGTAACGAGCCAATGATAATTGTGAACAAGTATGAGATGGTCTGTATTTAAATTCTTTCAATGACAATGAGAACCAGTGGCGGATCCAGGGAGGGGGCCTGGGGGGCACGGGCCTACTCCCTTGGAAGAAAAAACAGGTAAAAACACATTAATTATACCTTTATTTGAAGACGGGCCTCCTCCCCTGGTGCTCAAGGGGAAAGGGGGTTGTGATCTCGATTTTTTTTTTTTTTTTTTTTTTTTTTTGGGGGGGGGGCAAAATTATTCACTGGCTGGCCGTTTCCCCATTAAATATTTTCTCACGAATTGGGCCCCCTCCCCTGCCGACGGCTGGATACACCCCTGATGAGAACGACTAAAAAGAACCTGAACACGATGATGATGGTGATAATCATGAGGATAACTGTATTGATAACGACTGTGGTGATGATGAATTAAGACGACTACAATGTCATTATACCAAGTTAATACTATTCAGTTATAAGTTTCAAACCGAGTCGCTGTCCCGTTTTTTATAGATATGAACATAACTTTAGGACAAAGTAAAAACAGTCTACTGTCGTCATTGACATTCATTGAGCAGTTTCAGACTATTTGAGGCAATAAGTGTACCAAGATTCAAAGGGATGGACCGTGCCGTTTTTACATGTATAACCATTTTTTAATTTGAATTATTAAAGGTCCAAAAGATTCAAATGCATTTAAAAACCATCCTTTGATAATAACCTTTGCAGAAATAATGAGGGTGTTGAAGCAAAATAATGCATATGGGCTCAAAACAAAATGCGCGGGAATTTTCGAAACTTTTTTGAATTGAATATCCACTCGACCACGACACTTTTTTATGGAGGCTTCCCTGACATAACATGAAGTCATGTATGCAGACGGGATAGGAAGTCTTGTAGTTCATTCGTTAGTGATATTTTAAACGGACTCGATAAAAATCTTTAGATGAAACAAAATGGTGCTAAGGTAGTGACGTCAATGCAATGCCTTAAAATAACGTCACAAGGAGCAGTCCACTATGTCGACGTGCAAATCTAAAAATTCCCTAATGACATTGACAGAGACGCCATCACAAAAGCCTTGACAAGCGAAGACATACCAAACACACAAACTTCTCAGTCACCTAAGAAAATAACCCAGACCTAATGAGACAAAAGTCACACGGAACGACAGCAACAAACACAGCAAAACGTCCGTCCTCCGTCGTTCAAAACGTCACATCCGTAAACCAGATAGGTTGGAGTTGTAAAAACAAACACAAACAAAACAAAACACACACTTTGTAAAAAGTTCTTGTTGTGTATCATAATGTAATTGATAAGACGAAAAGCTGAGATCAGAGTAATATGTTGTGATTTGATAATTATGCTCCAAGTTGTTTGGTAATCTGTAAATTGGAAAATCGTGTCGACTGATATTTTGCTCAGTGGGGAGAAGGGGCGGGGGCGGGTGGGGGAGGTAGTGACCACTATTATTGAAGTTTTTGTTTGCCCCCGTAAATGGGAAAATTGCGTTGATCCATTTTTCGCTCAGTTGGGGGGGTGGGGGGGGGGGGGGGAGGGGGGTTACAGAGCGTTAATTTTTGTTTGTTATGCAGCACGACCCCTCCCCCACCCTTGAGCAAAAAAAGGAAAAAAATGAGGGGGTTTAACCCCCAAAACACCGTCCCAACCATGCGTTTGCGACTGATATAGAGCCCCCGATTCAGTGTTATTGGAGACTTACAGTTTTCAACATTCTCATTTTTGATCGACCCTATAGCTTAAAGGAAAGTCCACCCCAGGATTTTCTTTAGCTGACGATATAGACCTAATAATACCATGAAGAATGATTACAAGTCTCATTAAAATCCATGATCACATAACGAAGATATATCGATTTTTTTATCGAAAATCAGCCGCCCCCCAAATGCAATAGCGTTACATGGGCATGAAACGATCGCCAAAAAATAACCGATAGTATCGAAATTGTGACGCATGTTGCGAGCTGCCTTCTTATTTCGCAGACAGTCACTTTCGCTTGCGGTACACTGTTATCGCACTGACACGACGAATCATGGTCTTTTGCCAAGCAATAGGTTGCAATAATGACTCCTCTAGCTAGCTACGTGTGAGTTTGAGAATTTCACATTATTAAATTCATGAAGGTACATTTAATCTACGATCACAAGTATTATTTTGAATCAAATTGAAACGCTGTTTGAAACATATATCTAGGTACCATCCCATCGCTTCGCGGAGCTAGCTTAGTTATAGCGCTAGTATTGGAAGGTACCAGCTAGCACTAGCAGACGACAACCGCGCGTGCTGCACAGTATAAATATACAGCGGGAGGTTGATTCTTGAAGCCCGGTAAAATGAAATTATAAAACGGAAAGATAATTAATATAACTAACCTGTTTAGTACGTCTTCCAGAAATCCTTCTTTCACTTGATGTGCGCATCTTAACCGATCCTCGATGTATGAAAATGGTAGGAATAGCATCATCTTTGAGGATTTTTCGAGGTCTTGTACCGCATAGCTCCGCTTTCAGATCATGCTCGAAGCACCGTGGTTCAAAGTGGTCGCTACAAACGACATGATTTCTATTATATTGGTAATTGTTCAAGTTGAATTTCGCCGATTTCAGCGCAGCAATCCATTTTGCACACCTTTCCCGTTCTTTCACGGGGTCCGGTATTGAGTAAAAACTTTTACCCTTTGTCCTAGAGGAGTCATTATAGCAACCTATTGCTTGGCAAAAGACCATGATTCGTCGTGTCAGTGCGATAACAGTGTACTGCGAGCGAAAGTGAATGTCTGCGAAATAAGAAGGCAGCTCGCAACATACGTCACAATTTCGATACTATCGGTTATTTTTTGGCGATCGTTTCATGCCCATGTAACGCTATTGCATTTGGGGGGCGGCTGATTTTCGATAAAAAAGTCGATGTATCTTCGTTATGTGATCATGGATTTTAATGAGACTTGTATCATTCTTCATGGTATTATTAGGTCTATATAGTCAGCTAAAGAAAATCCTGGGGTGGACTATCCCTTTAATTCACAATTTGGTTATTTTGGAAGATGGAATGATTCTTAGAGCAAAGATTGTTCGTCAGTTCCTCTCTTTGAATCAACTAATAAAGGCCATTGAACTAAAATTAACATTGTGACTTTTCATTGGTGATCGAATGGAGATGCGAAGCCTGAGTTGAATGGTACGAGGTTTGAAGAAATCTTACATGTACCTCCGTCACAGGTTGAACCAGCTGGACAGGTGCACCTACCCGATTCACAAATCTCTCCGTTCTGACAATCCGCGTCGTGGGTACAGGTGCCTGTAACGAGCCAATGATAATTGTGAACAAGTATGAGATGGTCTGTATTTATATTCTTTCAATGACAATGAGAACCAGTGGCGGATCCAGGGAGGGGGCCCGGGGGGCACGGGCCTCCTCCCCTGGAAGAAAAAAAAAGGTAAAAGCACATTAATTATACCTTTATTTGAAGACGGGCCCCCTCCCCTGGTGCTCAAGGGGGAAGGGGGTTGTGATCTTGATTTCTTCTTCTTTTTTTACAAATTTTACAATACAACTAATAGGTATCACAGAAGAGCTGCATTGAGTGGGGACATGCAGAGCTCAACCATGCAAATTCTCTCTTTATCAAGGAAGATTTTCATATCATGGAAAAAATAAATATTATAAAATTATATGTCTCTTGAAAGCTCAGGATTCTGTCTTTCATGTCATGTCATTTTCATCAAAATCCATCAATTACTTACGACACAGTTGCTTGAGATTTACCCTCTAATTCGTACCGTGTCACTTCGTTTGTCCCCATTTTTATTTGATCGCTGATTTGTATCGCTAGTTTTAGCTCAATGCGCTTGAACACCATTTGTCTTTGAGTTTTAAAAATCCACTGGTTGGAAAGAGAACATCTTAAGCCTTATTTTCATATACAAAATGAGGGGGGTATGTTTTAAAAAGATCGTGAAAAATCAGAGTGAAAAGTTTAAAACAATTTTTCTATATCAGAAAAACATACTTTTAATTCAATTTTGATACGAGAAGAAAGAGAATTTACTTGAGAATACGATCATGTAAATATTAAGAATGACCGCGAGATGATGCTTGAGCGCAAATCCGATGAATACAGCTGTACCCTGACACTTTGAACATGACGGACAAAGAAAGCTGACAAAATATACAGTTCCTCAGGTAGACAAAGGAACATCCCTTCACTGCTAGTATGTAAAAATGTGTAGAACAGGTGAATATGCATGTGACACCTGTTCTACACATTTTTACACAATAGCAGTGAAGGGATGTTCCTTTGTCTACCTGGACTTCTTG